>CP135540.1:5201320-5264270 GCA_032402905.1 Khaya senegalensis
TAATTATATTAATATTAAATTTAATCATAATTATTAATAATATATTAATTTAATAATTAAAAAAATTATATAAAATTAAAACACCATGATTCAACCCTTAACGTGATAAAAGTAAATGATTTTTCTAATTAAATAAGTATGGTCAATTTGTAATTTTATTCTAAAATTGGGACATTACGTAAATTTAAGAACTTCAAGTCCCTCCAAGTAAAACTCCAAGCTAACGTTACGTCACCGCACCATCTAGAATTGTACAGGCCCGTCACCAACCTTGAAACTCTTACCATTTCTCCTCATAAACGAGAAAACACTCGGAGACGCCGTCGTTTCATAACGCCGGTGCCTCCGTCAACCTCCTCTCTCGTAAAACATTCTCCAGCACAATGGCGCAACGGTTAACTTTCTCGTTGCCCGTAACCGTCGTCGTTTTAGCCATCTGTTACATTTACTTCTCTACTGNTAATTATATTAATATTAAATTTAATCATAATTATTAATAATATATTAATTTAATAATTAAAAAAATTATATAAAATTAAAACACCATGATTCAACCCTTAACGTGATAAAAGTAAATGATTTTTCTAATTAAATAAGTATGGTCAATTTGTAATTTTATTCTAAAGTTGGGACATTTCGTAAATTTAAGAACTTCAAGTCCTTCCAAGTAAAACTTCAAGCTAACGTTACGTCACCGCACCATCTAGAATTCTACAGGCCCGTCACCCACCTTGAAACTCTTACCATTTCTCCTCATAAACGAGAAAACACTCGGAGACGCCGTCGTTTCATAACGCCGGTGCCTCCGTCAACCTCCTCTCTTGTAAAACATTCTCCAGCACAATGGCGCAAGGGTTAACTTTCTCGTTGCCCGTAACCGTCGTCGTTTTAGCCATCTGTTACATTTACTTCTCTACTGTCTTCATTTACATTGACCGTTGGTTCGGTCTCATGTCCTCTCCCGGTATTATGAACGCCGTCGTTTTTACCGGCGTGGCTCTCATGTGTGTATTGAACTACGCTGTCGCTATCTTGAGGGATCCGGGGCGGGTGCCCTCCGATTACGTGCCCGATATTGAAGACGATCAAAACCCTATGCACGAGATCAAGCGTAAGGTGCACCAATAATTCCATATATATTTGCATATTACATGAACTGTATTTTATTCTTGGTCAAAATTTTGTTTGTTGTTGTTGCCTGTGATTCTGTTTTGGATACATGTGTTTAAAAGAATGATCTTTATTGGACTATGTAATGACACGGTATTCTTGTGTGCCGGATTTTATTGAGTAATTACTTGTCGTAATGTGATTATTGCTTTCCTAACAGCTGATCTGGCGGGAGATAGAAAAAGAGATTGTATTTAAGTTTCGGTAGAACATGTTTAAAGCATATATTTTCAGGGTTTGTAATTTTGCTTTTGTAATTTACAAGATTCTGAGATATGGCTGAAGAGCAGATTTAGGATTTGTTTGGAAAGCGGGATGTATGATTACTTGGTTGAGTGGCTATTCATGAAGATTTTTAGCTGAAACAAGATATTTGTTTACTTTGAACATTGCAGTCTATGGTGAAAGGACATGATGTATTAATAAGCTTTATTTTCTGGAGGATGTAGTAATTAAATGGTGGAGAGCAACACACAGCCATCATAAGTGAACCCATGAAGCAATGCCAAGAGTTTATTATAGTAATGTGAGAATTTTGCTTTGGTTAGTTGTTGACAGAACAAAGTTCGTTATTTTGTCACTAGTACAAACTGTGTCGTTGCTTTAAGGCATTATCATTGTGACTTGATGGATGGTAACTTCCAATATTTTATTGTCGTTTCGTGGTCTTAGGATCATTTTTGTTTGGCGTCACTATTGTGTTTCCTTATTTTACAAATGGATAAATTAGAAGGTGTTAATTGAGGCCCTTGTGTGTGATATCCCATTTGAGTATTAACACGTGAAAGTAAAAAGCAAATCCAAGATGCTAATTCACCTAGAAGCAATTATTATCTTCTATTGGCTAATTGAATCCAGTTGCTCATCTCCAAGGGGCTCCTTTTGGATTGGCATATTCAGAAACTTTGAATACTGCTCAAAGTCCTTCTGCCGATGAAGGTCAAGACCACGTGTTAATTAAGTTTAACTAGTTTAACTCTTTCCTTCCTCACCTAGTAATCATATGGGGTTTTAGCTCTAGTTAAATGCGTCAATGTCAATTGATATTGAAATGTTTGTGAAATCATATGAATCTCTCAAATTCTGTTGCTTTCAATATGTGGCCTGCTATAGTTGTTGTTTTAGAGCAGCATACTCAATATTAATTAATTCATATTGAACGTCACATTCCCTTTACTGGCATATCTGAATGCTGCATTGATAGGTTTGATTACGCTGACCAGCTGAGTCAGTGGAAATACTGCCCCTTATATAATACTTAGATCCTCTATTGACATAGTCTATTCTAGCTTTAAGTTGACATAGCAGATTCTGGTACTATTTGTCGTGATTTTGGATAGTTAATGAAAAGAAAGGAATTAAAGGAGTAGTGGTTACTTTAGTTTGTCTTGTGTTTTGTCCATTGAATCTGCCGTGAGCATGATTAGCCTCCCAAACAAATTTCATTTTTATTCCAAATATAATACAAATAAATGACTCCCATGCCATTACAATTCCCAACTTTGATATTAGTTAAATGACATCTTGGGGAACCAGAATATATTGAAACCTTTTTGCTATGCTGTGGGAACATAACCCATGAAGTGGCATGACAAATCCTCTCATAACATTGTCATGAAAGAGAATGAATAGTGTGATCAACTGGTTGAATGATTATTTGGGATTATAGAAAATTGGTTTTCAATAAATTGTTGATGTATGCTATTTCTATCCATCAAGAGCTTAACCCCTGGTTTACTGGACCCGGCTATCTTTGAAATCTTTTTGCAGGGAGGAGACTTGAGGTATTGTCAAAAGTGTTCTCACTATAAGCCTCCCCGTGCACATCATTGCCGTGTTTGCAAAAGATGTGTCTTGCGCATGGTTTGTGTGATCCATGTTATCATTCATACCTTTATTTCAAATGTCCTGGATATTGCATTAAAGTGATGCCTCTTGATTTTAAGGATCACCACTGCATTTGGATAAGTAATTGTGTCGGGCATGCAAACTATAAGGTCTTCTTCATCTTTGTTTTGTATGCTGTGGTTGCATGCGTCTACTCCCTGGTATGTCAAAATTCATATATAATAACACGATTCGGATGTTTACTGTTGCAGTTCTTGAATGCTTTTTCTTATGCTCTTACACTCTGTATTTGACTTTCTGTTCTTATTGTTTCCTTTATTTCGATGGATTTGCAACCTTGTTTCCTATATTATGTACTTCCCTTGTATTCTTTCTTGTGTAAATAATTTGAAATAAGATCATAATCTTTTATTTTGTTTTGCCACTGAAATTTTCAGGTTTTGCTTGTGGGTAGTCTAACTAACGATGCCCTGGATGATGAGGAGCAAAGTGGAGGACCTTTTGGAACTGCTTATGTAATGTCAATGACTGTTTGGTTTGAGTTAGAACCTAGCTTATTAGCCATTTTGCTTATCATGTCTCATTTTCAGGTCATTTCTGGACTGTTGCTAGTCCCCTTAAGTGTGGCACTGAGTATTCTTCTAGGTTGGCATATCTACCTCATTTTGCAGAACAAAACGACAATAGAGGTTATTAGAGTTATTTATACTGTTGTTTTTCACATGCTTGATGAACAGTTTAATTTTAGAATTTTGGCTGGCTTTTCTGGCAACATCTCATTTCTTTTAACTCGTGATATTTCTTTCAGTACCATGAAGGAGTAAGAGCCTTGTGGCTTGCAGAGAAAAGTGGAACTATCTATAAGCATCCATATGATCTGGGTGTCTATGAAAATCTGACAACAGTAAGTGTCTACAAACCTTAACAACTTTGATTTTTAGTGCACTGGAAATCCTTCTATATTTGTGCACATAGACGTGCACAACTTGTATAACATGCTTTCTTGATAGTTTATATTTACAACATGTCATTTTTGGGGTTAGTAACCTTCAACATTATCGAGGTTAGTGTGATGAACTAATTTTCTGTTGAGCTGTGATTTCTTTTTGGTTGATAATGTTGAGCTCTACCTGATTGTTGCATAACATGTCAGGCCCATTACATAATATGGCAGCCAATGTGGTTTGAGCAGGTTAACTTGCCTGGATGGGTTGGTTGCTGTTCTGTCATGCTGTGGCGGGGTCTTGGCCACTCTGCCTGGACGTCAGTCCAATATGTCTTGAGTTTGGCTTGCCCAGACATGGTTCTAGTTGGAAACCTGTCCTTTCTCCCTCTCCTCTCTTCTCTCTCTCTGTTCCTTTAGTTCAAGAAGTTAAATATTCGTAAGGCATAGCAATGATGAGAGGGTCAATTTTTTTGTTGAAACATTTTTGTCCTTTTGAACATAGTTTAATCTGGATTTGAAGCGTAATTGTACGTATGCATATATTTGTCTGTGCACTACGGTTTATTGTGCATTGTGATTTTGTGAACTTTTTTTGTATGACTTCTTCAGGCTCTTGGTCCAAATGTCTTCAGCTGGTTATGCCCTACGTCAAAACATATTGGTTCTGGTCTCCACTTCCGTGCTGGCTATCATATCACTGCTGGTGTATCAATGTCAAAATAGATTACGGAATTTGCTTCGTCATGGCAACCCATTGGAAATAACACTCTTTAACCCTTTAACCCTCAACAGATGTGTGAATGCTGATCTTCCGATGGTATCCGGCAGCTCGTTTTAGATTGTGATTAGCAATTGGTCTGCTTGGAGTGAGTCTACATGTATCACTTACCTGTAACAACTCCAACTTGGGAGTCTCAAAGCTGTTGCTTGCTAGTTACCTTAAATGTAGAGCTTTGCGGACACGCGGATACGTTAACACACCATGTACAAAGAGGGAATCGAAATCCCAGCTGAAAAATGAAAGATGATGTAAAAGCGACGAAAGTCTCCAAAAAACCACCCGTTCTTAACGTTACCTAATGAGTTGTACTCCCTGTAACTTCATTGAAACACAGCTTGTGCTAACTTAAGTTTTCCCCTTATTTTCTCAAGCTCGTCATTTTTTTCTTCTCATTTCTTCAGTGACCCAGTTGGGATCTTGTCTTTCTTTAACAATTCTGATAGAATTTGGTAGAGATTTCTTAATGTTGGTTGCCAATCATGGCCAGCCAGCCTGTGCCATCAATTAATCGAAGAAGATTGATAATCCAAAAAATCAGACAAAGTTAAGGGGTTGACAGTGTTATCTGGATAAACACGAGGGGGTCTCCATAATTTTACGTAAAATGAAATATATTCTCTAAGGTGGGGTCCCACATTGTGTCAACTGGGATGAACTCACGTGCACCGTTATGGTTTTATCCTGGTCATCAAATTACGCGCCTTATTCCATCCGAAACGAGGACAAGATCGACGTTTCCTAATACTATTTGCACGTGTATGACACGCTCCTGAAAGGAGCTTTAGCTTGCATACAGCTGTAAAGTGTTTTATGCTCGGATATCCTCGAACGGAGGGGAGTAGCAGCTCGTGTTTTAGTCGTCTGGGGTTTCAGTAGTTCTCTGCCTGAAATGGAAGTGGATAACGTCAACCCATCTGAGATTAACAGGTTTTGACTTCATGTTGTTAATTTCTTTGCAGTATAAACCATGTTTCATGATCTGTATAGCTCAATCTTTGATTAGATGCCATTTGCCACCGTGTTTGAACTTGGAACTGTTAATAAAATCATGTGAAATCAGCTAAGTTGGAATGGAATGCAATCTTGTTTTGCTAGAATGGTTCGATATGAAGTAAACTTGATGTACATGATTGAAACATGATTTTGTGAATAAATTATCTGATCTTTGTGCTGGATTCACGCTTCTATCACCAGCTACCTTTATAATAATTATAATCACTTTCTCTACGGTGAAAATTTTGCTAGTTTGGGTGTTTTCAGGAAGAACCCACCTACTTGTTATCTGTTAATTTATGAAATTAGTGCCAGATGCTTGTCCTTTATGGAAACTGTTAACAAATTCAAGTTATTTGTGAAAGTGCTGAAAATTATACTTGCAAGTGCTGAAGAAAATGGTTTCTTTCCTAGTTTTGGTAGATTTGTATGATTTGTTAGCATATTCGTTCGGAAGCTTGAAAAAAAAAAGGGAGGAATTCAATGCAATTGCAATTGAATTTTTCGTAACCATTCTGTTGAGATTGCTGTCCACCTTGAGTTTAACTTTATTTTGAATTGATAATGAAATTCCTATTGGAATATGTTAGAATTGAATTGACTTGAATTGTATTGCCACATGTTTAAAGCCCAAAATACTCCATCTCGCGGTCACTTTGCGTTTCTTAAATTGTGCATATTCATGCTCCACTAGGACGA
Source organism: Khaya senegalensis (assembly GCA_032402905.1). Lineage (NCBI taxonomy): Eukaryota > Viridiplantae > Streptophyta > Magnoliopsida > Sapindales > Meliaceae > Khaya > Khaya senegalensis. The sequence continues at coordinate 5,207,758 of CP135540.1, forward strand.
TACAGGACATGTAACTATTACCAAAACAACAAAGTGAATTTCATTAAACTACATTATATTGAATCTGAAGTTAAAACATCTCTTATTTAGTCATATATTGCAAAATGCAGATTCTCACAAGTCACGGATTTTTAATCCTTTTCTGTCAGTAATTTCAGCTTTCACATCAATGAAATACGGAGGACTGCTGTTATTGACTTGAACAAGAAAAGAAAATTGCAGGCTGAGCAGTTGGGCTTGCCTACAGCAAAGCTTAAATGCTCAGATGGAATCTTTCCATCTAAATCCCTCTCTTTATTGCATGAAAACCCAGAAGCAGAAGACTTACTTAAAAGTATAATTAAGGGAGGGGCCTCTGATGATGGATCTGAACATGAATCAGCAAGAGATTGCAATAGCTTTACAGAAGATTCTGATTCTTCTATGTCTGTGCATGGTGAATCTAAATTTCAGGTAGAAAGTGGAAAATCGGGGGCATATGATAGGCCTTCCTCCTCTTCATTCAATTGGGGCTCCAGCAGTTTCAATGACCAATGCTCCTCTCTGGACACTGCAGTGGTAACAGAAGGAGATTGTTGCAAAGAGCAGTTTACTTTTGTGGGCGAAGAGCACCATCATTCCCATCATGTTGGGAAATTACCCCCTGCTGAGAACCTTGACGAGCACCTAACTGAATTCGGAAGTCTTGCTGAATACCTTTACTCAGGATATGGTCATGAAAACGTAGAACATTTCACAGAGAAGGAAATTGAAGAAATTCTCAACTTCAACGAACAGAATCCAAATCGTTATGTCCTTTCATCTGGAAGATCGAGCAACAACCGAGGTAATTTTGTTTGACAAGGAAACTTATTGTATGAGGATAGCAAAAGGGAATGGCCAAGCCACTTGTAATTTGCTAGTAGAATTGGAGGTCCACGAATCCTATTTCCTTCCTATCGTTTCTTTAATTGTATAATGCCAGCAATATTAGATCTTTTAACTTAGTTCGTTAGCTGATTGAGGTATTTTTGAATGCAGAAGCTCAACGAGACAAGCGGGGACCAACCATTGATCAAGAATTTGAGCAGTACTTCTCCACGCTTATGCTGTAGCAATGTGCAATAGAACATGAAATCCTAAAATGTATATATGCATTCTAAATAACTTGTTGTATTTGACTCGGATTACTGAAGTTAATATGTGGAGATTACTTGTTTCTGTTTATCCCAATAAAAATGTGACACAATGCTATCAGGCTTTGCCCATTTTAGCCAACTTAATCTTGTTTGCTTGTCTTTGAGCCTTTTTGTTCCCCATCCTTGTAGACACAAGATCAATGTATTGTGTTATTCTCTGGTTCGTCATGTTTCTATTATTTATATCTTCTTTGAGAATTCTTACTATGCACTTTCTACGATACTCAAAGACAGTTTTTACCAGATAAAAAACCTATTGCATTTTGTATGCCTGGCTGCATCCCGGTGAGAAGGTTTGCTAGTTGTGAATGGGGAAATCAGTTTCAAAAGCAATTTTATAGGTTATGCTCAATGTTTATCTATTGCAGATATTTTTATTTTTTTTTTTAGGTTTGATTTATGCATTTTCTTATTTAATTTGGAACAGCTCTAGTGATAAGTTGATTAACAGTTTTCATGCAATATTTGGATATTCTTTTAACTCTTTCTTTGATATTTAATTGTTCATGAATCACTTGATTGCTTGTTTTCGTGCAAACTCTTGCACAGAAAAGTTAATCGGTACTGCTAATAATCAGCAGTTATGCTTCCTGTCATGAGATTTTGAGAATCAATACAACTAGGATATGCTACTCATCACCAGACAAGCTATGATTTGACATGAACATAGCTCGAACAAAGGGACACAATTTCAAGAAGGAAAAGCAATCTGGTGAGAAAGGCAAGCCAGTTTTAGGTGGTGATGTAATATGCAAGATTAATCAATGTGACGTATGCACCTGAACTGCTGTTTATTCTCCCAATTAAACACAATCAAATCAAATGTCATGTACACTGAAAATAAAAAACAAAAAGCTTTTCCTTTTCTTCAGTAATCAAAGTCGGACACACCAAAAACACAGACAAAAAAATTTAAAAAAAAATTGTAATTAAGTTAAACGAAAAGAAGATGATAGAAGAGCACTCAACAAAAAGAAATGGCAATCCGGACCAGATACAGGTCAGTCATATCAACACTTGGGAAGATCAGACGGCGGGGGTGGTAACTTCTGATTCGGTTGTGGCCCATCTAATACTATCCATGCCATCCTTAATCCCCAGCTTGTGTGTACATCCAGATGACAATGCATAAACCACACTCCTGTTCACATACAAATCAACACAGAAGTCGTTAGGAAGAATTTCCTTGCTAGTTAATACGATGACATTGTATATGTTTTTGCTGCAATTTTGTACCCGGGTTATCTGCGAGGAAACGAATGGCGATCCAACCGCCGGCAGGAACTCCGACTGTGTTCCTCTCCATGGGATCCACCAAATTGAAGTTTTTCGGGTCGTTGTTAGGATCATAGTTTCCAAAACCAAGTCCGACGACGAAGAAATTGAATCCATGCAGATGGAGAGGGTGGCTCTCAGCTCCAAGAATGCTAGTGCCCTGCATCACCAGCTCCACGCTCGTATTAAACGCCAAGACCACCGTGCGTGTGCCGTTGCTCACATTAGTATTATTCGGTGGCGTCCCCGTGTAATTAAACGGCTTTGGTGGATTAACAGGAAAATCTGTAGTGTAGACGCCGTTATTTTGTCCAAAGAAGTGAGCTTGGAGAATAGCTGTTGAAGGCAATACAAATGACACATTGTTAACCGAAGCTGAAAATTTAGTTCCATTCGGTCCTTGGCAAGTTGTGTTTTTCGGACAAGGATTTGACCCGAGTCCTACTGTGAAGAAGAATTTCCTGTCAACTTTTTGCGGTACATTGGCAGGATATTTAGCACTGGCCAAGCTCCGTAATTTCCCGGTGAAGTTTGCGACAAAGCTAGTGGCATTTGTCGGAGGGAGAGTTGGCTTAAACAAAGGAAGCTTGGAAGATGATATTGAGATATTTGATGGGTGCTTGTATTCGAGGATTCCGGCAGTGGTGGTGTTGTCGAATGAGCCAATGCCAGTAAAAAAAGCTCTAGCCTGCATGAAGAATGTGGCATTGGGAAAGTAAGGCTTGGTTTTCAGAAGAACGTTAGTGGTTTGGCCTGGAGTGATGAGAAGCTTGTCTGTTTCGAATGGTTTAACGTAAACGGCGTCACCTTCCACCACCGTCAGGGTGTGATTGGCGATGCTGAAGAAGAGCTCGTCGTTGAGTGCAGCATTGATTAGTCTCAGCAGATAGGTTTTTCCTGGCTTCACCTTAAGCTTGTATGTATCTGCAATTAGGCCAAATCAAACAGGTCAAAATCTTGCTTAACCTTAATTGCCAGTAAATTCCAACAGTGCCCCTCTAAAATTTGCCATGCATTGGCCCAGAAAGAGTGAAGACTTGATAACCTGAGAATTTTTACCTTTAGAAGAACAATTGTAGAGCGGCCCTGGAAGACCATTGATGGTGTATGCATCTGAAACATTTGGTCCTGCTCCAGTCTGTAGAGATTGGTTAATAATTGCTTCTGGGTCGACATTGAACCATTCTCCTGTAATCCCAAATGCGTATGAGTTTACACTTGTATATCAAATTTTCAACGTTTAAATATCTAAAATGTTGCTTCTTACCAAACAGTATGGGGATTTCCTTGTGGGGTTTTTCAAATGGGTAAGATTCATTTCGCATTGGGAGGATGATGATAGGTCCATACAGAGATGCTCTTAACCATGAAATATGAGCATGCCATAAGAGAGTTCCTCTCTGTCCTGTGATTGTAAAATTATACGTGTATGATTGGCCAGTTTGTATGGGACATTGCGTTACATAAGCAGGTCCATCTGCCCACCCGCTGGTAAGCTGCCTAACCCCATGCCTGCATTCTCATACAAACAAGCACATGCAGAGTGTCACGTAACATGAAGTAACAGTGAAATTAACTTGCATTTTCATGGTAGGTTCATACCAATGAATGGTGACATTGTTTGATACATGATTAACCACTTCAACGATGACCCGATCACCTTCCCGTGCCACCAGCCGGGGCCCTGGGAACTTTCCATTGACACTGATAATACTCCTTGTGTGGCACAATCTTGTCACATTGTGATACTTAATCTTTATGACAGTAAACATCACAGTTAAAAGTTAGAACAGCAAAACACAGTGAGAAAATAAGCACAAAATTTGCTGCTCAAAGTAGTAGCAACGTACATTGAATGTATAATGCCTTGTTACACCTGCAGCAAACTCCGGCAATAGAGAGAGAAAACAAAAACCAAAAAGCAGAACCGCTATTGAAGCGAACGAAGAAGGAAGTTGAGAAGTACCCATGATTTTCCCTCTGTTTCTCTTAGTTTGGTAAGTGCAGAGAGCAAGGATGGGCTACGGTACTTAATATAAAGGAACGATTAGGTAGGAAGATTAACATAAGACACAGATTAAATGAAGTTTAATTTCTTGGTTTTCCACATTAAAGTTTCTAGATGCTCACCTTGTCTGCTCTGTTTTGCTCTGTTTTTGGTCGTGCTTAATTTTAGAGTGTTGATAAAGTAAAGACTGTATTTGATTAGCAGAATGACCCTTTTGTTATTGGTTCATTTAATCAATATAATTAAGTGAAATATTTAATGCCAACAACAAATTAAGCAGTTTGCAATTACCAATTTGTCCAATGAAAGAAGGTAAAAGATAGGATTCAACATGGGGCCTAGAGAGTTCTTGAAAGCAAGGATGTGAAAGTGCTTCTGTGCTTTTAATTTGCTTTACAATCAGGTAAAAAAGACTGTGATTTTACTGTTTACACCAATTTTTTCACTAGTGATTTGACAAAATTGAAGTGCTGTCCTCAAATCTTTTGTTAGTTAATCAATTATTGACCTCCTTTCTGGTTCTGGTATTGGTTGTCATTCTGACTTTTACTGCTAGTTTATACCTAACTATCTCACTAGATTCTCAGTTTCAGGTCAACCTTTCTCTCCAAAGAAGCATCTTTCGATCACCAGGCTGTTGTAAATTTGCAGTCATGATCCTAAAAAAATTGCTGAGAATTTTTAAAAGAATAAATATATTAAATAAGTAATAAATAAATATAAAAATATAAAATATAAAATATATAAAATAATATTTACATAAAAATTATAACTATTAAGGACAAAAAAAAATTCGTATATAAAAAACTATTACAATTACACTCTTAATAATATTTTTTTTACACTCAAATTTTAGTTACACCTAATCACACTTAAATTAATAAACTTAAAAAAAAAATTTCGAAAAATTATCTATTATCAAATATTATATTGTTAATGACATGATATTATTTTATAAATGATATCAACCTTTTTATATACATAATAACTAATAATCTTTTTTTTTTAAAGATTTGTATTTTTTTTTCTTATATAAGTTGAATTTCACTTAAATAAATAAATCTTTCAAGTAGTATACTTAATCATTAAAATAGAAATTCTTTTAAAATAAGAAAATTATTAATAAAAAAATGTTAAAATATCATAAATTATTTAGAATATAAATTTATGTTAAAAAAGAAGCCACACCCTAACAAAAAATACCCATCAAAATGGTTCTCCTTTAACTAATAATGACATTGGAGTAATCGATATAAATGAGAGATTGAAAACTTAAACATTTTGTTTTAAAACTCTAAATATAAAATATGATGTATATTATTATCTATTTTTTTTACTATTAAATTTAATAAGAATTACACTTTTATAATTCGTTTGAATTTTAGAATTACCGTTATCTATATGTTGGAATTTCATCCAAATTTAAGTACATTTTTAATAAATTATTATAATTTTTAATTATTTTACTTTTAAAGTGGGGTAAAAAAAACAATAATTAAAGATACATTCTTAATAAAATTGATATTTAAAAAATAAAAATAAAAATTAGGGTCACTCTTAGATTTCCTTCATGAATTGTGTATAGAGAAATTGGATTGAAATTTCATCCTTCAGGATTGTCTTATTACAGGATGTGGGAGTAGTTGCAGACTTTGACATCATTCATTTACCGTATCTTCTAAGTAGTTCCTCTCTACTACTTACCTTACCTTACCTTAACATTAACTCACAACATTAATCCTCCCCCAACCAGTTTTTGTCTTTGAAATTAAGGAAATTAATCTTACACAGAACATGATTTTCATGCAAGCAACAATAAGGTTTACGTCCATTCTTTAGTTCCCCACTGTAATCATTTGGACGATGTCTTCCATCACACTAATTACAATCGCCGTACCATTAAGCAGGAGAAAGCTTGGAAAATCAGATTCATCTACAGATGTGCTCGAATGACAACCGTTGGATGTCGTACCAACTCTATTGCAAGAGAACGATGTGCCATCTGATTGATGCCACTTCATGACGATGATGATGATGATTATTGACATCTACCGCTTGGATGCAACTGGAGTGTTGAGAGGGTTCAGATATCATTTTTTTCACTGCTTTGATCAAACCATTTCACCTACTTGGTACTTGACATTTTAATGAAATTGATTGGTCAAAACTTGAGATTAAATTGAAGATTTCTCTACCGTATATTAACATATCCTCCTATTTAAATTTTTAATTTTTATATTATTAATTATTAATTTTTTATTATATCTTTTAAATATTATTTATTATATATTTTTTAATATTTTTTTATTTTCAAATTTTATAAAATTTATTTTATATTTTATAATTTAAATTATTATACAATACAGTAATAACTTGACGTACTATTATATCTAATGAACATTTAATTTTAATTTTATTTATTTTTTATATTATATATATATTAAATTTTATCGTTTATATTTTAAATTTTTATTAAATATTTTTAAATTTAATATTAATTTTTTATTTTAAATTTTTGATAGTATTTATTAAAAATTTTATTAATTATTAAAATTTTTATTTTTTTAAGTTAAAAATATAAAATAATCTTAAATAAATTCTTAAAATGCACTATTAGTTGATTGAGCATAATGTAATCTTTACATAACCTTTGCTTGTAATGTCTTTTTTGTTACTCAAAATTACTTTATGAAATATTCTGAGTACAAATCTTTAGTTTTATGCAATAAATCAATCATTGAAAGTTGAATTAATAGAAATTGACTGCTGGGTTACCATTGGATTCCACTATTCATTTCTGACAAGATTGATACTTGCATCTGATTAAAGCCTGGTATTTACTGTAATATTTTCATATCACAGCTGTTGCGCAACTACTGTTTTGAGTGGTCGGAAATGAAAATCGTGGCTTCACTCACTGACAACGAAAGAATCTGGCAACAATTTCAAGCAGACAACAGAGAAAACCCAAACTCGTAACTTGTTCTATTGCATTGCAGAGAAGAGAAATGAATTAATCTTTGAATAACAAATTGCTTCCCTATGCTAAAGATCACTCTAACAACACTAGGAATATTTACAGTGGGGTAAGAAAGAGAAAGAAGAAGAAGTCGACAACAGAATAGGAAACCAAGAGCTAAGCACAAGCTTCCCGTCTGAACGGCATGGCGAAGAAAGCGTCGAGATCAGGCGGCTGGAAGAAGCCTTTCTTGGGCGGGTCTCGTTTTTTAGGGCTGACGGATTTCTTCTTGGGAGGCGGTGGACAAACGGAGGTCACGGGAATGATCCTGTGCTTCGGAGTCGTACACCCTTCTTCTTCTTCCATTCTCAACCGTTCTTTGACCCAAAAACACGATGAAGATTCTGGAAGTTGAAATCCTGAAGAGCTGGGAAAACTGGAAACGGAGAGACTCGGTGGGAGTTATATAGAAAGGGGATTTGAAATTTTGAAATTTTGAAAATTTGGGGGGAGAAATGAGAGAACGGGAATTGCGAATATCTTCGCAGAGAAGATGAAGCGGCGGTCTGGACGTGATTTAAGATCGTGCGGTGACAGCTGGGTTGGAATTTGATTCGGAGACGTGGCGGTTCGCGAGCGGTTGATTTTATCTACTTACTTGGAGACATGGCCCACGTTCGCCCTTATTTTATTGTCGTTCAAATGCGGCGGCGCCAAACGGTCGGTGTTTACGCGGGAAAAAATATTGGGCTTGAATGTTGACCGACTTATCTTCTTGGGCCGGAATTGGGCTCAGGAATGACAAATTCTATCAGCACCCCGGTTTTATCTTATCGGACCCCGTCCATATAAAAATGACACAGGGTCCCACGGAGCCCTGATCAAATTGTTTAAGCGTACGAGATGGGTTGGTTGCACCGTCCTTTCCTTTCTGGGATCAGTCTATTTTATACGTTGCTTCGACTTCTATTCCTACGGCTGACGGAGAGAGGGACAGATCATCAAACCGATCCATTCTCCACATGTGAAACAAAACACGAGAATGGATCCACAAAATCCCACGTGTCACCTAATCACAGGCATGTTGACACCACTTAATAAAGGGTTGACTTTTGAGCAAACGTCCATACAGATTTGGTCTTTAACTTCACTAGCCGACGCGGCTTGCTTCTGCTGCTGCTAAACCTAAGCCCACTCTGACAGTCAACCCTAGCCAGCCTCCCTTGTCCTCTTCGCCTTCGTTCAGGGCCACCGCTGGTTTTCTGGGATTCAATAAGTCAAACCAACTTACGAACAAAACTTCCCTCACTTTGAAGCAACCACTCAGCACCTTCTTGGATTTCATTATGAGGATTAAATTTCTATATTACCAATTGCTTCGTTGCCTCAGATTTTTGTTGTCCATTTCTGCACATGCATTGCGTCAGTCTATCGAGTCCATTCTTATCCTCAAAAGTCTGTCTCTTTCTTTTCTGTGACATGTTAAATGATAGAGAAATGATTCAGTAGAATCGCTATTTTTACTGAGCAATACCTTGATGTTAATTTACTGTTTGATGATTATAAATATATAGTGGTGATTTGGTGAAGTGTTTGCTGATTTTGGTTGGTTGATAAGTGGATGCAAATTGTGAAGATAATAACATTCATGAAAATCATAAATTTTTTTCTTTTTATAGCTGAATAACCCAGAGAGGGATCCTGATCCATGCTTATTTTGGAGAAGCTTTCTTTCAGAATGTAGCTAAAAGATACAGTTGGAGTTGGGTTGAATCAGCATTTGTTAATGGGGTTTCGATAATAATGAACCAAATTCTTCTTCTTCGAGACTCTAAATGCCGAGTAATTATATTATAATCAGTCCTCCAACTGCAGCCACACCAAATCTTCACATAATCTTTCTACAAATGCACGCGCATTCAACTAATAATGCATTCTCAACTGCCTTAAGGATAATTCAGATGAGAATGATAGCTAGGTAGCCACCCAGACATAGGCTTCAAAAATAATTGATAGGGTATATTTTGATACATTGTTTAGTGGTTGACTCTAGCTTTAGTTGAAAATGGATCACAAGTCAGGTAGATTTGGTTCACCTTTGATGCTACAATCCCATCAAAAACAACGTAACAAGACAAAATCAACACCAAACAAGACTACTCGATCAATGGTGTTCTTCCGTGTGAATGTAGATGCTAGATGCTGTGAATTATAAGTAAATTACCATGGTATGCAGTTGCAGAGCAGAAAAACTTGGTACATATATCAGAGAAGTAAAAAAGGGTGGTGCCCAGTGCTACAGTTAACCTAAAATGTAAACGTTGACAACGATTAAGAGAAAAAGGAAAAAAGTCAAAGAGGATAACTTGTACATCAGCTTAATGGGCAATAGCACCGTTCTTTAATTTATTGTGGAGAAAGAACACACGTAGACGTCATAGTTTCCTCTTCATCTGCTCCACTCTATAATCGTTCTTATTATACTCTCCTTATCACTTCAAAATCTCCTTCACCCTTCAGCTACTTTCATCTTCTTTTAACAGATAATGAAGTTCTGATATTCAATGCAAAATTCAGTTCATGGAGAAAGAAAAGGATTCTTGGTTTGAAGACGAGCTTGTGAGGGAGCTTCTGGATGATGAGACTCCATTGTTTTTGCTTCCAGAAGAGACAACAGAAGCCAAGTCCTGTCTTTCGAATGAAGACCAGGCTATGAACAGGGTCTCTTCCGCCGCGTACTCTGGGCCAACTATTGAAGATATCGAGAATGCTTTATCGGTGACAACCGGAAAGGACCAGTATTCCCAAGCAATTTCACAAGCCAGGTTTATTTTCTCAGCCCCCTCGATGTACATATATTTTTTTGGTCTTATATCTCTTGGACTGTCTCTTATGATTCTGGTTTTGCAGAATTTCATTATTGGAAGGGGGTTTCAGCAAGATTGAGAACAAGTATACTCTGAAAATCAAGAGCTGCGGCAATGGCATGGCTGATGATGGATATAAATGGAGGAAATATGGCCAGAAATCTATCAAGAATAGCCCCAATCCAAGGTAAATATTTGTTATATTTCTTGGTTTGTCCTTTACTGAATGCAGTTCTACCAACATATAACTAGCAAGAGTCTGGCAGACTGGCTGTTCTCATACCTAAAATCAAAGACTTAATACAGGGTTGGAACCAGATAAGACTAGACCTAGTTGGCACATGTCTTAATTTCTTAATCATCTCTGTTTAATGTCATTTTCTGCCTCTAATTAGTAGCCACTTACTGTCATATCTTAGTACAATTAACGAATAATCCTTTGTTATGCTGCTAACAGGAGCTACTACAAGTGCACAAACCCAAGATGCAGCGCGAAAAAGCAGGTGGAGAGATCTTGCGATGACCCAGATACACACATCATCACATACGAAGGGCTCCACCTACACTTCGCTTACCCATATTTTCTACTCAGTCAACCCCAACGAGCCACCCCACCAACGAAGAAGCACAAAAGGATCATTTCACAACCCCAAGAAACCAAACAACAAACACATGATGTCCAACCAAACCCATCAAGCTTTGATAACACCGAAGCCCCACCAAGCACGTTCGACGACTACACTCTTGGAGAATCTACCACAGTACAACTGAGCCCACAAGGGTTGCTTGAAGACATGGTGCCTTTGATGATTCGAAATCCGTCAGGCAACAGCAACAACAACAACAACAACGTTTCCTCAAACACTTCTTCCTCTTCGTCTGACCGTTCGCCTCCGACTTCGCCTTCTTCCCTGTCGTGGCTTCCCAGCTATAGTCTTTCGTGTTTTGACATGGGCATGAATTACTAGTATTAATTAGGTTAACAAATCCACATTTTAGTGGGGCCCACGTGGGATTTCTCTTAAAAGCGAACCAATAATGGGGCAATTAAGTGAAGGGTAGAACGGGAAATTAAGGTACATCCGGTGAAGCAAAAGTAAAAGATAATTTTAGGAATATAAAAATTATAATGTTATTTGCATTTGATTATTGTATTAACAATTTGTATTGATCTTGTGACGTGTTATCGAAAATAAGATGGGATAAATTAATACGTTAACATATATCATGCATGTTTTTTCTTAAATTTTTTTATTTGTTTTAATTAATTTTTATAAAAAAAATTGATTTTAAACAAATCAATATACTTAAATCTTATAAAATTATATAAAAATAATATGATGCATATTACTTAAATACTACTTTATAAATTTTAATATTATTATTAATTATTATGAACAACTAAGGATACATACATAATTTCATTTCATGTCAAATTCATTTTTCTCTAATTACACCTTTATTTTCCATTAGGGTAATTAAGATGCAAACAACACTTTAATTTGATATCCACATAATGAAAAAGTGATTTGATCATTCTTAATACAAAATTAGTTGTACTTTTTATAAAATTAACATAAATTAAAAATAATAATTCAAGATATGTTAATTTTTTTAATATATTTTTTTTCAAATAAATATTATTAAATGAGAGAGTTTTAGGTAAGACAGCCTAACTATATTAGTATTGTTGATGTGGTGAGACTGTCTAATAAATAAAGTAAGAGAAAAATTTTTATTGGTTATGAGTAAAAAAAATTAATAGAGAGATTTATCGTTCAATTAATATGGTAAGAGAAATATATGAATTTTTTTATTAAATTTTTTACTCATAACTAATAAAAATATTTTTTCTATTTTATTTATTAAACGATATCGCCACATCAACAATACAAATGTGATAAGATTGTCTTACCTAAATTTTTTTTTGTGTAAATTGATCAAGATATTTTACTAATTTTTTTTATGTATAAAAAAAGTATACATTATATTGAAAAGTTTCTCTATGTAAATTAATCGAAATACTTTACTAATTTTGTTTACGTATAAAAAGAGTGTACATTATATTGATAAGTTTAAAATTTATTCACTTAAGTAAAAGATAATATAAAGTATCTATCAACGACACAAAATGATATGTATTTACAATAGAAAATTTTTTTTATTGTATTAGAAAAATAAGTAGTAAAGTTGAAAAAAGTTATAGATACGAAGTAATGATTATTTTTTTAATGAAGAAATAAAAATTTATTTATTATTTATAAATAAAAAATTAAAAATAAATTATAATTTGAAATAATAAAAAAATTTATAATTTTTTTTATTTATTACTAATAAATTAATTTGAGTTTCTGTATTATAGATAATAATCATGATCATCTACGCCAAATGCCGCACGCGGGCCGGAGAAGAAGCCCATGACACCTTTGCCCTGGCTGTACTATTTCCACTAATTTCTCGTCAACCGAACAAAAAGTCACGTACTCCGCCAGTGTTTCGCAATGATGATACGCTTCATGTTACTGTTGCGGTGAAATGATCGTCTCAAGAGTCCGTCATTCTCTCGTTCTCTCTCGCACAACTCGTTCTACGTTCCAGTAGGTGACAGTAACACTAATTTTCTTCTCCCTCTTCTTTGGTTTTTAATTTCAAAACTGAATTTGTTGATGTTTATTCTTAATTCTTGAATTTGATTTTCGTTTTGTTTTGTAGAATGCGGTGTCGGTTAACTACAATGCGAATAATACGTCATAAATCGAACCGAGTTTCCCGTCTATTCTCCCGAGCAATGCGTGCATTTTACGGGTTTATGGAGGGTTAGGTTTTCTTAGAGGCCTTTTAACCTCTGCTGGAGCTGGAAAGCATCTCGGTTCAAATACACACTTATCGAATTTGATATCGACTTTTGCAAATCCCAGACTTCGACGCTTTTGCTCAGGCCAAGCACCCGGAAAAAGCTGTAAGTGGAAGCTTTATGCTCTCATTTATTCATTTATTGGGGCTAAATTCTTAATGGTTATTCTAGCGTATGAGAATTATTACCCAAAGAAATTCCAAATCAAATAATCAGAAATTTTAGTGAAAAGGTTTTTCACGTCACATTATTGTTCGTCTCTGTGTGTGTGTTTTTCCTATTTAATTATTTGCTGGGTTGCTATTGTTGCTGAAGCAGTTTCTAAATATTTAGCGCAATATTCATTTATTTAAAGGAAATAACCATCAGTTTGAGGAGAATATCTGCTATGTAAAAATTAACGGATTTTCTTCATTTATTGTTTTTCCTATTGAAAAACTAGCTTTAAAAGTGACTTGTGTTATTGGTAGATGATCTTTCTTTTGTAGGGTGTTTCATTCCATTAATACAATGAAGTTTATGATTTCTTAGTTTGTTGACCTTTTGATTTCCACCAACTTTAGTTGCATGATTGATTTGAAGTTGCTTGAGATGCTTAGAATGGCCTTTGTCCTTAATTAGTATGCATGCTGAATGAAGTAACTTCTGGGAGACTCTACAATACACAAATTAGAGTTTAATGGGGCTTGTTAAGCTAGAATTCTTGGGTTTGGGTCTTGCTTACATCAGGGTTCAAGAGGGGTTTGGTTTATAGTAATGTAATATTAAAAAAAAAAAAATTCATCTTCACCTTTTGCTTTGCTTGATTATGTACGAGGTTGATAACAAATGAATTCTTTTAAGTAGTGTTTGCAGTGTCTTCTTTAGACGGAAGAAATTTCCTTCTAGAGAAGTTATTGAACTGATTTCAGTCTATGAGAAAATTTGGATGAATCAATCCTGTTTTGCTTTGCCTTGACAACTTGAATGCATTTTAATTTTTCAATTTTCTTATTGTGGACCATCTTAAGATGCATGTCTAATTCTGTTTCTTTTTAAAGCTGTATGTTTTGATCATTGTTCATTTCCTTGTTTGAATTGCAGCTTAATCTCTATCAGCCTCTAAATCTTTTAAATTTCATTGTTTTCAAGCTAGGAATGCATTAAAGAACTTATATTACTCTATTGTCTTGTGTCTTTCCAGGGTACTCTGGTTCTGGTGATGATGGGAATTTTCAGAATTTCAATAGGCAGTTTCAAAATATTATTACTCCTTTGTTGTTTCTTGGGTTTGTGTTATCATCAATGTTTTTGTCTCCACATCAGCAGGAGAAGATCAGCAGTTTTTCTTCGTGCTCTTTCCACAATTAGTTCACCAGTTTTCTGGAGATAGATTCTTAAGTAGCAATGATTGCATTCTCTAGTTGCAATAAATTCCTTAGTGATATGTGCTTTATGGTAAATATGGACTTTGTTCCACCAAATGACTCCTACAGTGTCCAAGTTTTCATTCAACACTTCTTGTCGAGCTTCTACTTGTTCCGCATAGATCTACTGGTGTTATACTACAAATGTATCTGTTCATAGTACGTCAACCATGCATAATCTTATCCTGTTATGTTACAAGACAATGAGACAGCTTGTGGAATCCCAAATGGCACCTAAATAAAGTGTGTAATGGTGTGCCAAAAAAGTGCTGGCCACCTGGTCTTGTTCTTGCTATTTATTTATTTCATTTTTGCTGATGAGAAGGAACAAATTTTTGTGTGTTAGATATGGTGGCTTTATATCATCTGTTCTTTATGCAATTTAAAAAGCATCTTTTTGTGGCGTGTGTTGTTTTACTTTCCAATTACATCTTCATTTAGTTGTTTGTTGTTTTTCAGATTGGTTTCCAAGAGTTCAAAAACAAGCTTCTTGAACCTGGTCTGGTAGACGGAATTGTTGTTTCAAACAAATCAGTTGCCAAAATGTTTGTGAAAAGCACCTCAAGCAATGTAGATGAAACCAATGGAGATTTTGTACAGGATCCTTCCAGTGGTTGCTCTGAGAGGAGAAATAGAGGCCAGTACAATTTCTGTTTTAAGATAGGAAGTGTTGAATATTTTGAGGAGAAATTGGAGGAAGCCCAGGAAGCACAAGGGATATATCCTCATAAATTATATTCTGGTAACATATGTAAATGAAGCGAATTGGTATCAAGAGCGTATGAGGTTTGCATCAACAGCCTTAATTTTCGGAAGCCTCTGGTTTGTATAACAGCCTTACTTCTTGGAATCCTCTGGTTCATGGATCAAGGATGAGGTGGCCGCAGAATATTTGATATGGGAAAAGCCACTATTACAAAGATGGATAACAATGCTAAAGGCAAGGTCAGGAACAACTATTCATTTGCTTTGTATCAGTATGTTGATACTGTTTTATTGCATTTGTCATGAAAGTACATATATAAGGCCATCTCCATAACATGCAGTTTCAATGTTTAATTGGTGATTCAGATATTTTATAGAGCTGGCTGTGATGAGGCAAAGCAAGAAATCATGAAGTTTGTACAATTCCTCAAGAACCCAAAAAAGTACAAGGAGTTGGGTGGGAAAATTCCAAAAGGGGCACTTCTTGTTGGCCCTCCTGGAACAGAGAAGACACTTCTTGCAAAGGCAACTGCTGGTTAATCTGGTGTGCCTTTCTTCAGTTTGTCTGGATCATATTTTATAGAAATGTTTGTTGGAGTTGGGGCATCCTGAGTTAGGAGCTTATTTCAAGAAGCAAGACAGCATGCACCTAGTCTTTTATTTATTGATGAGATAGCTATGGTCCTAGAGGCTTGGCTAGAGGTGGAGGAGAGGTGAACATATTCTTAATCAGTTGCTTATAGAGATGGAATTGGAACAACCTCTGGACTTCTTGTACCTGCTGACACAAATAGACCTGATATTTTAGACAAAGCTCTCTTGGGACCTGGTCGATTTGATTGTGAAATAACGATTGATAAACCTGACATCATAGGCCGTAACCAGATTTTTCAAATCTATTTGAAGAAGCTGAAACTTGATAATGAGCCATCATTTTAATTTTACTCCCAGAGATTTGCTGCACTCACTCCTCGATTTGCTGGAGCTGATATTACAAATGTTTGCAATGAAGCTGCTTTAATTGCAGTAAGGAATGATAGTGCACAGATCACAACAGAACATTTTGGAGGCAGCCATTAACCAGGTCATTGGTGGTTTGGAAAAGAAGAATAAGATATCTTGGATTTAATATCCCATGACTTTAAACTTCTGCATTGTGTATTATTTTCAGGTTTGCTTGAGGATATTCTTTTAGTGTTAATAAAAACGCTTTGAATTGTCCAAACCATTTCATTTCCTGGCTTAAATAGACAAGCTCTTTTTGGGACAGAAGGTGCTTGAAAAGCTTTTAAAACATTGCCCGGTGATTTTGCAAAAAAAAAAAAAAATTTATACAGAAGCTTTTGCATATATTTTAACACTGGAGTATTAGGATAATTGAATCTTTTAATATATTTTCCCCTGATTTGTAAACATCAGATAGTTACATGTTCTACTTAGAGCACTAATTATGTGGATGGACTTGACTGGTGCTGGGAGTTCTCTGTCTGAACATTTGGGAGTTTCTCTTTTTTAGTTATTATTGATTTTGAAACTTTTGGATTGAGATCTTCTTCTGTTCTTTTCACTAGGTCATAAGCAAGCTGGAATGGAGGACAGTTGGTTACCATGAGTCAGGTCATGTTGTTGCTTGTTGGTTCTTGGAATATGCAGAACGCTTGCTCAAGGTGACAATTGTTCCTTGTGGTACTTCAGCTCTTGGGTTTGCCCAGTATGTGCGCAATGAAAATCTTCTGATGACCAAGGAACAGCTCTTTGATATGACTTGCATGGCACTTGGTGGTCGAGCTGCTGAGCAGGTGACATACTGACTGCCCGTCCCCCTTAATGTATATTGTATCTCAATCTTCCAAAAATTATCTGTTTTCCAAATTAATTATTTCCCTTTCATAGACCTTATATTCTCCTTCCATAAAATACAAATACATATTTTCTTTCTATAAAACATAAAACTCATTTTTGTAAAAAGTGAATATTACAATTGTTGTCCTGGATTATGAAATGCTTGTTAATTTAATTCAAGGACTAGGCTTTTGAACGTGCGGTGTATTCATTCAATAAGCTTGATCTGTGTTTTAGGCTCTTGCATAATTCATCATCAACGGAATGTTATTTTTTACTTCTAATATAGATGAATGTTATTTTTTACTTCTAATATAGATGAATGTTATTTTTTACTTATAATATATCTGAGTCACCTGAATTCGAATTTTCCCGTTTTTCAGAATGCTGCAGCTAGTGAAGTATAAGAGCCTAGCTTTACAAGGTTGTTGTCATGGATGCTCTTTCTTACCATGTATTATTATTTTGTTGACCCAACGTTAAAATTCTGAATGGTTGAAATTTCAGTGACTACTGACTAGCGACAAAAATCGTTTCTGCTTATGAGAATATTCTATCGACTCGATTTCGTTATTCTGTTGTGATTTTTCTTTGGAGTAGTTTTTACTGGGAAAAATATCCATTGGAGCCCAGAATGACCTGTAGAAATTGACGACGCAGATGATGTATGCCGAGTAACAGTGTATGGTTTTAGTGACAAGGTAGGTCTGCTTTCATTCCCTCGAAGAGAAGATACGCTTGAGTTGACCAAGCCCCAGAGCAGCAATACCGCTGAAATTAACAACAGTGAAGTGAGAGAATGGATGGCTAAGTTATATATCCATACAGAGCTGATAGAAGGGCACAAAAAGAGTGGCAGAAATTACAGAATTTTTGCTTGAAAAGGAGGTTCATCAAGTCGACTTGGTTGGAGCATTGGGAAGAACGCCCACTCAGACCTAGTGAACCCACAGACTTTTATACATTGAAGAAAGGTTTTCTACAAGACGACAAGGGGGTCTAAAAGCGACAAAAGAGGTGGGACTGCTGAGGATGACAATTCCTCACCTTTGGTTCCCTTGGCTGTGCCTGCATAGCTGTAGTTGAATAAGGTTTAACCTTTTATTACTGGAAGGACAAAATGAGCAAGGATATGATTGTGAAAACTGATGGTTTGAAATGAAATCTAAGTGAATTAGCACCACATAAATCATTGATCATGGCAATTGGGCAATGTTGGTTACACGTTAAATGAATAAAGGAATCAATCCCCTCAAAGAATATTAATAATTGATGCAATCTAATCAAGCAATAGGTGAATGATGCCCACATTCCCTTTTGGTTCACTGCAGAATCACATTTCATTTAATGTCTGTAATGTGATTGTGACATTGAGCTTACAAACAAAAGGCAAATAAACTCGGTGGAATGGTCAAAAACTTGGACTTGAAACAAACTTGTGGTGTGTGGTAACAGCCTCTCTAAAGGAGTTCTCTCAGATAATGATAGCACTTCGTTCTGATCTGAATAACACAACAAATCCACAAATTACAGACTGTCACAATCTCATTTCAACTTATGGTGTTGATAATTTGAAAATATTGACTGTGTTTTATATCTAGAATTGGAGGCTGAAAATAAACTAATTTTGAGTGGGTAAAGGAGTTGGCTCTTGGCAGTGTGACCCAAAACATTACATAGCTCAACAAATCTCAGAATATCCTTTGGGCCACAAAAAATTCATATGGTATCATATCTTTCAGTATATTATCCTCTCAGCTAGTTAAAGATCTGCGTATGCATTGACAGATGTGACTCCAATTTTAAAACACAAGGCTGTGCTGATTGCTGAACCATAATAATTAACTGATTAATAATACTTTAATTTTCACTCAATTTCGGAGGAATGGGTTGATTCCCTATAAGATAGGTTGTTTGTGGTTAGAAACAATTTCTTTTAGGCCATAGATTGGTAATGGGTGTAAGTGGGATATCTGCAAAATCATACTAGACAAAATATTGTTGCCTGTCAGCATCAAAAAGCCTGCCAATAATTCCAAACATAATGGCCTCCTTGTTGGAAAGCAAACAGATGGGAAATTTTCTCTCCAATAATTCATCACTAATCATATGTGGGGGATTTTCTGTTGCTACAATACTGAAGCATATTCAATATGTTATAAAACTAAACATATTGCATTTATCCAAGAAATGATGATGGCGTTGGAGAAGAATTTGAATGGTGTGAAATGAAAGAGATCCTATTTCCCGTGTTTGTTTGCGGCTGTGTACAAAATCATAATGCTGCGAAAAACCCAACAATTTTAATGTGGTTTTCTACTTTATTTTAATAAAACCAAATATGAGTACTTCTCTTAACCTCGATTGTTGACACTAATAGTGGGATTATCCTCTTTTGTGTCTTTTAAGAGATGCTTCCATTTGTTTAATCGAGTAATCAATTCGTACTTGACGAAATGTAAACACTAATAAGACTTGAATACTAAATTAGCATTACATAAAAGCATAAAGGACAGAATATGCACCATTAATATACACATAAACAATAGAAAATTATTGCCAACCCTTGTGCACCGGCCAAAAAATAACATTAATTTTCATCAAGTTATGCAGGGCAAAATCACATGTCACATTTTTAGTACTTTCTTTTGTCTTGCAAATTGAAGGACAAACAACCAAAGCTGTTGGGTTCTCTTTCTTTGTGAAAAAAATTCAAAAATTACATAGCAGGTAGGTTGAAGAAAAGTTCTCTCCAATATTTGGTATATTTATTGACAATAGCCATGAAATCAGATCACTATGTATTAAATATAAAGGTCGGTGGCAGATAAATATTAGCTGTCAAATGAAAGTAAAATTTTACCAAACATACTTTTATGTTTGAAAGTAGACTTAGAATTATTTGTAGAGAAAAAGGGCATTGAAATTTTAAAAGAATCTACATACTTGTATCTTTGTGGACTGCATTATTGTTCTTCCTGTACCAAAACTTGCACTTTCGGCGATGTCAGGCTTCTCTACCAAAACCTGTAGCAGATATTTTTCTGTGGTTACTTGGCATCATTAGAATTAGCAAGCCTTTGCATTCATCAATCAATCAACAAACAACTTAAGAAAAAAATTTTTAAAAAAAAACTATATGAAAGAGAACAAATTATGAAGTGCAAGCAAGATTACCAGAAATATAATACAAAATTTAACGATCTTCTCAAATGCTGATGTGCATCCTGGAAGTAAAATCATATGCAACGTGGAAATCTTTCACGTTCTAATCATTGATTGATTAATCAAATGTTTTACGACACCAGTTGATGTAGCTTTCTCAGACAACCTACCCCACCTAATGGAAGCTAATTGCCCCAATAATCACACCATTGAATTGACAATTATATTTTGAGTAAGAATTACAACATAGGAGTCATAGTCACAGCCTGCCCTGGTGGTTGTTAATTGAAATTATTAAGAGGAAAGAGTTAGAAATGGTGCTTTCAGAAGCAGTCCACCACTACTACAAATTTTTGTAATTTCAAATACGTAACTATCTTTGCCTATAAACTAAAGAATTTATGAATATGAAAGAATTATAAACAAAGGGTCGCTTCATTTTCCCTTTTCATCCCTTTTTCATCTACTTACTCTTGTACTTTTTCCTTTCTACGTTATCTTAGGCCTCCAATTATTTCCCCTAAGCTCATTATAACAAAACACAACACTTGTTTCTTGCTCTAATTTTAGGTTAGTCATTTTCACAAACAATTGCCCCGCGTCACAGGCTCCAAATCATGCAAACCCTGTTCTTGAATAAACAAATTTCCTGTTCATATATACATACTCATACCCACATCGAGATTAATTTTATTTTTTCACGAAAGCCCAATTTAGGAAACAATATAGTGTGTTTTCATGCACCACATATTCCATTGCTGGAAGCAATTACGCATTCACAACCCCAGGTTGCAGATTCCAGCAGATATACGCATACATCTGTTAATAATGACTCTATGGGATACGTATGGTTTAAGAATCCATCAATTATTGTTTTCATTACAGATTGTATCAAAGATTTTTCATTATCCAAGATAATAAGACAGACGTGAGCTGTTTGTCTTTCTCTCTTCAATTATAGAGGGTCGTACACTCAAAATGCCTAAAAAAAATAAAAAATAAAAAATGGACACAGTTTTCATGCAAAGATACGAAGCATTAGTATACCTATAAATTCAAAAGCACTTTTAAAAAAGAGTCAAATGGGTTATAAAGAAATAGCTTGCCTGTAAGAATGGTTGCTTTACAGAGGAGACAACTCATATGTAGATATCTATATCAATTTTTTAACATTAACAGAACTACTCGCATGCATCATGTGTCCAGAACTGTCCAGATTAATAGGTTTGGTACAAGTGGAACCAAAGATTAGCATCTTTTCTTGCTTGACCATAACACCTTATATCTTTTAACATGGAATCTGGCGACCTTGATGCCCTTCAGTAATAATAAAATACGACCCAGAATATGGTAAATAATTCTGTGAAAGACCTCGTGCCACAACTGTGCACCTTTTGTGAACGGAAAGATCGGGTACAGTATTGCTTACCATAACCTGAGCATTCCAATTTGTCCAAAGAGTATGATAAAAAGATTTTCTACTGTGTTATGATTGACATGATCTGAGAATTCAAAGATGCCTAATAAATTCCGCCATCGACTCTGGACTGCATGAAATGATATTCCTCCATTGCAGTGGCAGGTTCTGGGCAGTTCTGGAGTTTTACTTTAGAGAACAGAAGGGTAGATTTGGGCCATAAAAATAATTAGTGGACAACAACTTACAATTTCTTACAGAAAGTAACTAGTCCAGGAAGTACAACGTTAACGTTAGTTCTTTGGTTGCTTCCTGTTACTTTCTCAACCGCTTTTCGAAAATTTTTTATTACAGTAAATAATAAAATAATAATTTAAATAGAAAATGGGAATAGACTCAACGGTTTGCATTTTCCTATATAAACCCTCCTCTGCTTCCCTTCTTCCTCCCCCTCCCTTCGCCTTCATTTGCAGTATCTTTGCATTATCTTCTGCTTTCTCGAAACCTCTCTTCAGAACTCTCTTCCACTAAGACAAGTTCCGGTGGGAAATCTTTTTGATTCTATATTGCTTAAATTTTCTTTCTTTTGTTCTTTCTTTGACAGATATGTTATTATGATCCGTTTCTCTTGAAGAATTTGCATAAACATTTAATGTGTTTTAAGGCAGTTTTGAACTTGATTTGGTTACAAAATGTGCCCATTTTAACGAACATTTGTGTGATTTTTCCTTTTATACTCGTTGAATTTATGGCAATCTGGGCTTTTAGTAAGATCAAGAGTTCATGACAAATCATCATTCAAATCCTATCCGACCCTTTTAAGGATCTCTGTATTTTGCGGTCTTTGTTTGTAAACAGCTTTTGATGCCTTTTCGATTTTGCGTGATACTTATTTAAATGACAGCAAATTCATTTTCAAATCCTATCCGTTATTTAATTTTATTTGCAGTTGTGGTTGCGTTTTATACACTCATGATCTTGGAAAGAAAAAAAAATCCCTTGTAATTAGGGAATTGGCCACAGATTATCCATGCATTAAGACCACTTCTCTCATCTTGTGTGACAATCCGACTCATACTTGCCTTAATCATTACAGCAGCAACCATGAAGATTTGTAGTTTAAGAATTAAAATTAATTTTAATTTTAAATTGGGTGGCTTCAAGTTTTGTTGGAGTATAGTTTTAACATCTTTTCATCGTCTTTTGAAGGTTCTCAGAATCAAAATGGAATACGAGGGCTGCTTCCGGTTGCCTCAGAGGCCAAAATACGACTGCCTCCTGTTTGGTAAGCTCTTCTTCCGCGAGTTATTTGATTTGAAACAGAACTACTAACAGAGAGAAAATATATAACATTTGTTTTTCCTTATATGTTTGTATTTGCAGATATGGATGATACCCTTTACCCATATAGTTCTGGTGTTGCAGCAGCCTGTGGAGAGAATATCAAAGGTAACTTATCTTGCCTGTAGTCTTTGTTTCCAACAATTATATATGTCTAGGATTTGCTGTTGTCCCAAATTTTGAAATGAATGCCTTTTTTTTTTTCTAGATTATATGGTTGAAAAGCTTGGCATTGAGAGAAGCAAACTCCAGGAGTTGGGTAACCTGTTGTACAAGAATTATGGGACAACGATGGCTGGACTCAGGGTATGGCTTTGAACAATCTCCCTTCCAGCATTTTCTTTTAACTGTGAAAATAGGAAGACATTGATTAATTTTGAGTAATTTGGTTTTTTCTCTGCAGGCTATTGGCTATGACTTTGACTATGATGACTACCACAGGTATTTTCTTCTGTTAAAATGTTTTTACCTTAAACCTGTCTCACATCTGCATTTGGTAATTGTGATTAATTTTTCACTTCTTTATATAACAGTTTTGTTCATGGAAGATTACCTTATGAGAACTTGAAACCAGATCCTGTTTTGAGGAGTCTTCTGCTGAGCCTGCCTCTCAGGAAAATTGTAAGAGCTTTACCAACAAATGTTTAACCCTGTTTCATTCTCTCTGATATCTATTCTTACAGTTTGCCTAATTTCTGTGACAAAAACAGATCTTCACAAATGCAGACAAGGTTCATGTAGTTAAAGTTCTTAGCAGGCTTGGATTGGAAGACTGTTTTGAAGGGATTATATGCTTTGAGACTTTGAATCCCACTCACAAGAACACTGTTTCCGATGATGAGGATGACATTGCATTTGTGGGATCAGCTGCTTCTTCCACCACTAGTAGTACTGGTGGCCCTGAAATCTTTGACATCATTGAACATTTTGCTCAACCTAATCCAAGCTTGGTGGAATTACCAAAGACTCCCATTGTTTGCAAACCATCCGAAGACGCCATCGAGCGAGCCCTCAAGATCGCCAACATTAACCCTCAGAGAACAGTAAGACGACGATCTTCAAGATTTGTCTTCATGTCTTTTCAAATCATTGATAGAGTAGTTAATTTGCTGATGTATTCATTATTGTATTTTTGCTCTTTCAGTTGTTCTTTGAGGATAGCGTCCGAAACATACAGGCAGGAAAGCGTGTGGGTCTGCACACAGTGCTGGTAAGTCCGTCTCATTACAAGGATATTCCATTCTGCCAATTGAGTAACCAAAATGATGCCCTGATTGTTCAACAAATGTCTTCAGGTTGGCAATTCTCAGAGAGTCAAAGGAGCAGATTATGCACTGGAAAGCATCCACAACATCAAGGAAGCAATACCAGAACTCTGGGAATCTGACATGAAATCGGAAGTTGGTTACCCTGGAAAGGTTGCAGTGGAGACATCTGTGACAGCTTAGATTCTTATATTATCACTAGAATGAAGAATGTCCACAATTCCTATCATTTTGTTCATATGATGTAGGTGTTCTTCTGTTCAGATCATTAATTCAAAAATAAATGTTCAAAAAATAAGAAATTCTCTCCATTTTGGCTATAGTTTCAATCTTACACCATCAGCGGTGTCACCATCAGCGGTGTCACCATCAGCATTCATAGTGGTGTCACACCATAAGCAATCGTATAATGATGTCTGGAAGGCCGTTCTAATCAGGATGATTATATAATATAACTCTATCATTAGGTCTAAGTCAATCCATTCTCATATAATAGAGAGAATTATATATAATTTATTCCAGATCTGGTAGCTGATTCGGTGCATGAGAAAATTGCAGGAACATGACTTACCGGATTAATCTATCATTCTGGATTACAGGTGTTATATATTTTAAGCTCAGTAAGCAAGAAGAGAGGATAGAGACAAGCGTTTTGAAGCTTAATTATTAGGCTATCTATAACTTAATTATTAGGGAAAGCTAAACCCATCTATAATTATTAATTAGTGTGTTTAATAAACAATCAACTGAGATATATTCCCCAAGCCAAAGGGAGCATCCACTTATATTCTGTAATTAATGATTTCATTTTACAATAGTTATGACTTAACGCCTAATATTTACTAATCCCTCGCTCATTTATACTAAAGAACATCTCAATCATGAACATAAACTTAAGCTAACTTTTGAGTTTTGAGTTCCTTAAGCTAGCCTTTGAGTTATGAGACCCCACCATAAGCATCAACGATGCATGCGGAGGGTCCATTGATGACTGATTGCATGCTGCCAAAAGAAAATTTAGGTAGCTATGTTGACAGGAGTTCTTTGATTCTGGTCATTGGAAGAAGCATTATTTTCCCTTTTTCTGCAGGCCCTTCTGGCCAAATATGTTCTAGTACTAAAACTGTGCTGTGCATTCATTGTTTCTTTTCAAAAAAAATGTGATTGGCATTTGTAGTTGTATCAGAAGAACTAAAAAAGATGGTGCAGCTGCAATAATTCAGTTCCTAAACTGTTGATCCCAATCCCGTCTCGTTACTTTGCACATGCCCAGATGGAGATTTGTGATTGACTTTTCCTTGATTTCGACTTCTCAGTGATTTGGGTCTACAAAAGAATCCCCCCACTTTGTTTTTATTAGCTGTAGTTCATCATTTTTCATCTGTATGTTCATTTCAGAACCAACAGCTGATTACCTTACTGTAAATCTTTCAATGCATAATAAAAATGCCAACACCATTTCCCTGTAACTTCCGAAAACTTCAAAGATCATTAACAGTTCCCCATCTCACCACAACTCTATTTACTTTGACCATGATATCATTCTTTGCTTTCGGTACAAGTTATGTTTAATGTGTTTTAATTGTGTTCATGGTTGAATTGAATTATATTCTTACTTCTATTGCTGAATATTGACCAATGACCAACTCATTCAAAAATGAAAATTGAATTTTGTTATGAAAATCAAAGAAACCAAATATAAATCAAAATAACTATTAATTTTACGTGAGAAATTTCTAAAATTTTCGAACAATTAATTTTATAAAAATTAAAAATAATTATAATATTTATTTTAAATATTTACCGATATAATAAAATTCTAATAAACTCGGATTGAATCGACCCAACTCATATTCAACTTGGTTCAAATACATATCATGCAACAAATTAACAATGTATAAGATATCCTTATCTCAAATTATAAACACCCACACATTTAATAATTTTTTGATAAATATTTAATTTTAAATTTGGGCTAAAACGAGCAAAGGGGATATGGGCCTGAACTGAAGGCAACTTTGATGGGCCTGTTGGAGACGGCCCACTTTGGGCTCCATTTGGAACCATTGGCTGAAGGCCCATTTTTGTAGCCTTAAATTAATTGCGACGGCAGAAGACCAACGCACAACCGATAACCAACAACCAACCTGATTAGGGGCTACAAAGCAGAACATGAATGCTACACTGAAGCAGTATCGTCTCGTTCTTGCAGATTTGCTACCGTGACCGACGGCTAGATGGAAACAAGTTCAACCTACTAGTCTTAGATCAATGGCTACGCTTACACGTGTCCAATTCATCTCCTCATCGTTACCATCAACCGGCGTCGGTCAAACTCGTAATAAATGCAGGCAGTTGGCAGTATCAATGCCGTAACCTACCAGCCTTCCAGAATTTTCTACTCACGCTTGCCATTCTTATTCTTCAGTTTCATTGGCTGGAAAGAGAAGCAGCAGAAGAAGCAGTTGTTCTGGAGGAGTGGGAAAAGTGTTATCAATGGCAGATTTGTCTCGGAGTACTGTTCTTGTCACAGGCGCCGGTGGTAGAACCGGTATTTTAACTGTTTCTTTCCACTTGCTTCGCTTTTTTTATGGTCTTGCTCCAAGTGGTATGGTAATTTAGGATTTTGGCGTTCATGTGTAGTTTTTGGAATTGAGGACTGTGAAATGGAATTTACTAACTGTAAATTTAGTGTTTGCTATTATCATCTTACTTGCTTGTTGTTAACATTATGTGATCTGTATCAAAATTTGAACTTTTGTGCTTTTCAAAATTAAACTGAAGCACGGTTGTTATAAATGAGGCCCTTATTCATCCCATCCAGTTAGTAGTTTTATTGCGATTACTTATTAGATAGTGAATTTTGTCTTGTTGAGTGAAAAAATAATGTCGCCATGCAATTTTTGCTTTCAATTAGATACTTAAACGGATGATTCATGAATGTCTGACACCTTTTACTGAATGAAGTTGAAGTCTTTATTGTACCAGACGGACGATAGCTATCCTGGAATTATGTTGTGTTTTGCTTTTGGGCTGATTCACTAGTTTATTTCTGGGTATTAATTAATAGTTTGTGGTTTGTTCTTTGATTTCATAGTACAAATTCGAGTTTCAAGTATTCTTACTATTCATATTTGCTTTCCCTGCAGTAGCGAAAAGGATAAAGATATACATGGCTCTTGTGTCTCATGGGTCATTGATTTTTCATTTCATTTTTGTTTTGTTGCCATTTTCTCATTGCTGTACTTTGGCAGGTCAAATAGTTTACAAGAAACTAAAGGAAAGGTCAGAGCAATATATTGCAAGAGGTTTTGTCAGAACTGAGGAGAGCAAGGAGAAAATTGGCGGAGCAGATGATGTTTTTGTTGGTGACGTAAGGGCAGCTGATAGCCTTGTTCCAGCAATTCAAGGAATTGATGCTCTCATAATCCTCACAAGTGCAGTACTAAAGATGAAACCTGATTTTGATCCTACCAAAGGTGAAAGGCCTGAGTTCTACTTTGAAGAGGGAGCATTTCCTGAACAGGTAATATTTATGCAGTTTCTAGTTTTTGGATTCTGGTACATTTTTTTCCCTCTTTCTTCATTAGTTTAATGGTATATTTTTGTATTTTAGGTTGATTGGATTGGACTGAAAAATCAAATAGATGCTGGTGAGCATCTGCTTTATTTCTTTGCATTAATTTAAAAAACTTTATTTTTTTCATCGAAATTCGAAAATATTATGATTTGTAGCTGAAGTAAATTTTATTTGTGAACAGCTAAGGCTGCTGGAGTGAAGCAAATTGTGTTGGTTGGGTCTATGGGGGGAACAAATCTTAATCATCTCTTGAACAGTTTTGGTAATGGGAATATATTGGTTAGTAATTCTTTCTTGTGTATGATTAGATTAACTTCTCATTCCCTGTTGATTTTTGGTCTGGTTTCTTTGTATAGCATTTTATTTTCAGTATTTTGTTGATATTTGGTTTAGATTCTTTGGTTAGTTCCCCTTAGCTCTTTCTTATATTTCTTTCAACTCATTGATGTGGTTTAACATTTTTCAAAGCAAACAACTATATTTTATGTGATTGCAGGTATGGAAAAGAAAGGCTGAGCAGTATTTGGCTGACTCTGGTATTCCTTACACAATTGTAAGGTATACATGCTGTAATCCATGTTTATTATCAGAATTTCTTCGTTTTCTTTCATTTGGTTTATAATAAAATCAACTCTATAAACATGGTTAAGTAGTTTAACATTGAGGTGCTTCTAAGATATATTTGAAGTCAAATTTCTTGAAGTTTCGCTCTGCCTACACCACATCATCTTTAAAGGAGAAATGAGATTTGGTCATTTGATTGTTCACCAACTAGTGTAATTATTTAATTATATATCTCCCTCATTCGCAAACACTCAAATCTTGCACATAATTGAAACGTGAGCTGCAACTAGTGGATGGTAGATTGATTCAGGCTGACCTCATATTGAAACCAAACCACAAGGGGAGAGGTCTATTAGTGACTCACGTCTCTGATATTGAATCATCTGTTGGATTAGGGCTGGAGGGCTTCAAGATAGAGAAGGTGGTATCAGAGAATTACTTATTGGTAAGGATGATGAACTCCTTCAGACAGATACTAGGAGAATTGCCCGAGCTGATCTTGCCGAAGTCTGCATTCAGGTATGGTTTATAAGGATTGTTCTTGCTCAAGTTATGAGCTTTATCTTCTATATCAATCTAGACTTCTGTGTGTGGAGTTATTAACATCTACTTGTTTCCCTTCCGACAGGCACTACAGTTTGAGACGGCCAAATTTAAGGCATTTGATTTGGCCTCAAAACTAGAGGGAACGGGTACACCCACAAAGGATTTTAAGGCTCTATTCTCCCGAATCACCACTCGTTTCTAATTCTCAGCTGCCACTGTTTCTGAGCTTTAATATAATGTGAGATGACCGCTAATGTTGTATTATATTAATAAGGGCAAAGAACACCACAAGATACAAGTGCTCTGTTACCTGAAAGCATGTGTGGAACAATTCTAAATTAAAGTTATTCTCGGGATTTGACCCCCAAAATTTGATATGGAAATCAATGAGCTCCACTGTTGGTTAGCCATCAATTTCTTGTTAGCAAAAGCCTTTCTTAATGCATATATTAACGACCCAAGATAACAGGATTATTAATTAATATGAATATGTGCACCTTGTGCGCAAATGATCTCAACGGAGGATCTGGACGGTTGAAATGGCGGTTGTTCTTTCTCTTCTCCACCTTGCTTTGTGTTCCCTCAAGTATCCTCACAAAAACCAAAATCCTAATTACGGTTTTCGACTCCCCACGAGAACCAAACGCCACAGTTGCCAAACCGTCCAAGGATTGGGCACACACTCGGACCCAAATACTCAACAAGTTTTCTCTTCCTATCTCTCCTGTCAAAAAGTTTCACTATTTAACTTGTTTTACTGTGTTTTCTTTTTTAAGCTGGTTTTGAATGTTTAATTAGATAACGAAGTCGATAATTTGGGAGTTGAAGCTGCGCTATCTATGCTGAGATTTAACAAAAGTACGTTTTTTTTTCCTTTTGTCTCGTACAATTTTGAATTTTTGGTGAAAATTTGTTTTGGTTTTAATAATAAGAAAATGGAAATGGTAAATTACTGAACCTGGTATTGGTGAAAACAGAGGATATCTCGCCAGTGTTACCAAAGAGTTGTAGATGTGTACCAACATGTAGTGAGTATTCAATGCAAGCTTACAAGAAGTATGGAGTTGTGAAGAGCACTATCTTGACGGCCTGGTATATCTGTCGCTGCAATCCTCTCGGTATTCACGTTTTTAATTACTCGTATAAATTTTTTGATATTTACTTGTTGAATCATTTTGTTCATGTGTTCGAATTTGTATATTCCTTCCTCTGTTCTTTAGTTATGGTGGTTGATTCACAATAGTAGCTGCTGGAGTCGACTGTTTTGATGAGGTATAGAAAATAGAAAAATAGGTCATAATCAAAACTACCTGACCCTTTTTTTTTTTAATCTAATTCATAACCATTATCTTTTTGTCTGTGTTTGTGCATTTATTGGTCTCTGTGTGTTTTGTTTTGTTTGCCTATGAATTAGTATTTCCTAGATTCTGTCAACTTTACACTAAGAATTGCCGATTGGACTCATGAAAGAGAGGAATTCAAGATAAAAGCTATTTAAACACTTGTTCAAAAGCCGAAAATGTATTAACACAGTACAGGAGTATTACATCTGGTCATGTCTATCATGTCATCCCTATCATGGCAGAAACCATTACTAACTCGGTAAAAATACATGAGGTTACCAGTGTCACCCCTTTCTCCAACTCAACCGCTGAGTTTTCTTTCCATCTAACCTTCTTTGATGCATACTGGCTCAAGTTCCTTCCTGTAGAACGCCCCTTCTTCTATCAAATCACTGACTTAACCTCTGATTTCTTCAAGTCAGTAATCCTCCCCAAGCTTAAGCACTCTCTTTCTCTCACTCTCCATCATTATCTCCCTCTTGCCGGTAATCTCATGTGGCCTTCAGATGCTGCAAAACCAGGCATCTACTACTTCCCAAATGATGGTGTTTCAGTTGAAGTTGCTGAGTGTAATACTAACATCAGTTGCCTATGTAGAAATGGAATTCATAAAGCTGGTGAACTTCATCCTTTGTCACCCCAGCTGCTGGTATGTGATGATAAAGCTGCTGTAGTTGCTATCCAAATAACATTTTTTCCCAGTGAAGGGTTTTGCATCGGCATTTCAGCTGACCATGCAATATTTGACGGAAGAAGTTCAATAATGTTTATGAAGTCTTTGGCTTGTTTATGCGAACAAGATGAAGAAAACCTTTCTTTGTCCCCGGAATTGACACCGTGTTTTAACCGTACTATCATCAAAGACCCAACAGGGATTTTCATGGTGTAAATTAACAACTGGTTAGCTTTTACGAGGTTGGCGTCAGATCCCAACAAACGCAAGCTTTAAGGTATTTCCAAGCTTTGTGGATGTGGACAAATTGGTTCAAGGCACATTTGTGTTGACAGGTGAAGCTATCAGGAAACTCATGGATAATGTATTGTCTATATTGGATAAAGCATACGAAAATGAAGTGAAAGAATTAGACGAACTTCATTTATGGACTTTTGTCCTTACATGTGCTTATGTATTCACTTGCATGGTTAAAGCCAAAGGAAGAAAAAGTGACAGAGATGTTATATTTGGGTTCACAGCAGACTATAGGAACCGTTTGGATCCTGCAATTCCAACGAATTATTTCGGTAATTGTGTTGGGACACATGCCCTGGTTGCCAAAGCTAGAGATTTCATGGAAGAAACCAGAGTTGCCTTCGTTGCAGAGAAGTTAAGTAATATGATCAAAGAGTTAAATGATAGATTAATTCTTGAAGGATTTGAGGAGAAGCTTGTGAAGTTAATGCCAATGATGAAATCAGTTGCTGAAGGAACCCAAGGGCTTGGGGTTGTCGGGTCCATCCAGTTCAACGTTTATGGGACAGATTTTGGGTGGGGTAGACCAAAGAAGGGGGAGATTTTGCCAATATTCAGCACAGGAACCATCTCTTTGGCAGAGAGTAGAGATTGCCGATGGTGGTGTTGAGGTTGGTTTGGTCTTAGAGAAGCAAGAAATGGAGATTTTTGCTTCTTTGTTTGAGGAGGGGCTAAAAGAGCTTGTTTAATGTATGAAGCAATTTTAATAGCAAATTGCAACCCTATGGACAAGACAAACTACTTGTTAGTTTACTTGGTATGGTTTTTGGATGAAATAAAATCTTACTTGAGAACACGTTTTTGGACAGGCAAGATTTGAGTTTTTGATGCAGGAATTAATAAACACATAAGATGTCATTTTAAAGATTCCGATGAGACCCATAAAACTTATATTTTCCCATTATCATTCAGTAAACATTCATTTAGAACCTTTTTTTTGGTCATTTAAATAAACCAAAACCATCAAGTTATATGCTCGTGGTTCTTAAGTGAATGGTCCATTTCTCTTTCTTGAATTGAGTTAATATGTGTGTTTGCATGCATGCAAGAGTGCATTAAGATTTACAAGATTTTTGAACTATTCATTCCATTGAAACTCAAAAGAATTCAACCCCCAGCTAAAACTCAAAACATCTTTGTTTTTTTATTTAAATTCAGTTAAGGACAATCTGAAAGGAATCACACTTGCGATTTATGGGACTCGAAACATTTGTTTTCATTTGCTAATATTATAGTTTGTCTTATATCTCCTTGTTTTCCTCACCCTTTCGGTATTTACTATTGTCATGGATCAAATCTTCAGTGCTTTCTAGTGAGCTTAGCACTTACACCATCGTTAACCTTAATAAGAAATTTATTTTAGGATATGCTGTATATTTTTTCAATAAATTTCAAACTTATTTGGTGAAAAAAAAAGCACTTAAGAAATAAAAGTCAGGAATAACAATGTTGTGGCACTAGTGAGTTGGATGTTGTTCCAAATAAGTGGCTACATATCGTTCTAGATTAGTGTGGCTTTTGTTTTTTATTTGCAATTTGAATAGTTATGGATTGGTTTGAAATGTGAATGAACTTGAATGCTTGAATTTAAATAAGTTTGTATTCTTAATATTTGAATGTAATTATTTATCTTTTTAATTTTTTTGTCTATATGCCCTTGTATATTATAATCATTAGATAAATAACAAAATGTTGTAAAAATAAAATAAGCCATTGATTAGATTATATGACATTATGAACCAAAAAAACTAGGGCACTTTTGAACCTGTCACTTCCATGTTTGCAAGTTGAAGCCATTTTTTCTTGTTCTTAAAGGCTCTAGGAAATTCATAGATATTTAGCTTCCACAAGATCTGTACTTGTGCTAAATATGTATTTTTATTGTTAAGTGAAATAATAAGCTATTGAATGTTGATAGAACAATCTTGCATGAAATCAAAAAAAGAAAAAGCAGAATGAGGTTGATGAGTTATTTTGACTTCTTGATGTATATGAAAACAATTTTGAAAAGTGATTACTTATGAAATATTTTATATTTCTTTAGGTGGGTTGGGATATGATCCTCCTCGGTGGTTTTATGAGGGAAGTCCACCTGAAGTTTGAGACTATTTGGTCTTATAGCTGCTGAGCTAAAATGTTCTTGTCATATTCTTGGGGCTATAGATTTAGAGAACAATTGATTATTTAGGCGAGTAATAGGCCAGCTTGTGGATAGTAAGTTTCGAAATTACTCGTCATACTCAAAATATAATGTGAACTCCCAGCCTAATAATGGTTTATTCCTAAGACAGAAGTACAAGACAGTAGTTAACTATTTGATTTATGTGATTATTCTCTAGGCTTTCGGTTAATTGTTAAACCAATCCCAACCCCACCATGCCAAGGTTGAAAATAACAAATGTAATTACTATTATTTGGCCATACAATGTTCTTCATTTGCTGCACCAGAGGGTTTCGATCTTGAAGAGTAAAAGACATAAAAGTTTCCTAATTATTTTAGATTATTGTGATTATTTTTGAGACTTGGATTGGAGAGCAATGGTTCATTGGTCTCGAAGCATATATTTGCATATTTGTTATTTGATTTGGAGGATAATGGTCCATTGATCTTGGAAGCTTATATTTGTCAATGTGTTAATTCTTCAATCCCAAATTTTGCCACTCCAAAAGGAGAAAAATAAAGTAAACAATTATTGGCCATAGACATTTTATGTTATTTATTATGCTGACATCAAAGTGCCACATTGAAGATTTTAGGATTCTATTCAGAACTGTTCAGCATTACTAAAAATTGAAAACTTTGCCAACATCAAATCCAGTGTTGACATCGCTGTTGGTGCGGTTGGAGATACGATAGTGTGGTAGTAAAAACTATGCGGAAAGATTTCTGATATACTTCTATCAGTTGTGCCTGATATGTAACATGCTTCAGAAGTTTGAAACTGGAAAAGTTTGAACTGGAAACTAAAATTATTGAATCTTGTGTGAAATAAATCTGTCATCTCAGCCCACGGTCATGGCACTGTAAATATATTCTGAAGATAGAGCAATCAGACCAAGTGAGGAAATTTTCAATTTTTTTTTTTTCATGAAAGGGCATTACAAATAGAAAGTTGATTGTAATTGATTATCACGGACTTGAGCTTGATAGGTAATTACTGGACATTGGAACGTGTTGATAGCTGGAGAAGCTAGAGTGGGTGTTCTTTAATGGAGGTTTGGTCCTTTAAAAGATCTCTGTTTATGTTGTGGTCTATACTGCACATCTGTGCAAGTATGGTTGAAGCTGGATTTTCATTGTATCTATTGCGAGCTTAAAGCTGTTGTTTCTTCTCTTTAGTTAGACAAAAACGTTCTATATGGAACAACTCTTTTTATGGAACTTGTCTGGAATTAGGCCCAAGGGTAAACATCTTAGACAAATATTTCTCTGCTAAATGATCTTCAGAATTTATTGAACAGAAGATTTCCATAACTGTAGTGAACCTTGCTCTCTGAATTATCTTTCTTTCTAATGTATCTTCTGTGTAGCCATTCAAAAACTTTCATTCACTTTTATTTTTTGTGTTTTTGAACCCTGCTATCTGAAGCATCTTTCTAATCTATCTTGTGTATGGCCATCTACTCTCATTCATTCATTTCCATATTTAGTGTTTTTGTCAAGTTTTAGTACTCATACATAGTGCTGTCGGTATGGTGATTCCCCCAGGTGTGAATAAATTAATATTGGGTATTGCAGATTAGGTTGCTCATAAAAAAATGGGAATTGAAAAGATTTAAATGTTTAACCTGCATATACTAAAATAAAACCATTTTATTTTGTTGAAGCATGGATATATCATTATATTTTCTTTAATCAAAGAGGTATGCAGACAAACCCATTTCAACTAACCATAAGCTAGCTTTGGTGATGATTAGCTTTTGCAATGGTGATCATTATCTTTGTTTCTCTTAGAAATAAGTCAGTCCATTAAAAATTAGATTTTTATAGTAGTCTCAATTGTTTTTCACCAATTTATTTAGGTAATAGTAAGGTATGGGGCTCCTGTCCATGGAAATCCTGAGGAATTTGTGAACACATAAATAACTGCAAAGTATAATAATCGGTTGTGGGGTAGAATTAAGCTCTGGTCTAGCCGATCTTGTCTAAATTCTTTGTCTACATCATCTTTGTTATTATCCATCTGGCTTTTGTTTTTCTAGTGAGATTCCCTTTACCAAATTTGAACGTATCTGTTTGTATCTTAGTAGTACACTGTGTATAAGTCTTTATGCAATGGAATGTATTCTTAATGTGCCTCTTATCTTTTCCATACATCACAGGTTCTACTTTCTGAGATTCTTATCTATTGACCTCCTGTAAATTAAGAGAAGAAACTTGGCAAATATGTTCTAGTTCAATTATCCAGTTGTACAAGAAGGGAAAATGAACTAATTTCTCTTTTCTTTCGCAGGGGATTGCCCCATGACCTCAATAATCTTGCCTGAGCCCAGAGAGAATAACATTTATGATCTTATCATTGATGGACAAACTCGACAAGTAAATTATTTGATACATTCCACTTGAAATTCTACAATTTTGACTTGATGTCCTAATCTCTGCTGTCTCGTCCATTATTACAGTATCAGACTTCAAATTTTAATCATGAAATGGAGGGGAAGGGAATAAAAAGAAGTTGGATGCAGCTAAGCGAAGCCTAGGTTCCCATCCCAAGTGATTGGTTTCCTATGCCCGACGAATTCGCCCAATATTATAGTGGATGTCTACTTCATTCATAACCATAATATCCTCCCTCCAGGACCACCACTATCAGCTCCAAACTCAACCACAGACTTCTCTGGAAGCTGTCACCGTTTTTAAAGTAGCCGACCATTATCTTAACTCATGGGAATTCTTTCTTTTGGTGTTTGCTAGCATACGGCCGAGCTTTCGATAAGGTTGCCATAATTATTGCATTCGTATTCATTGGTATTGCCAAACTTGGCTGCCACAACAGTTTATGAAGTTGTATGCTACATGTTAATGCATTTTTGTATGCATGGCACTATTTCAACAGCTGGGTATGTGTTTACACCGATGTATGAAAGACAATTGGGTTAAAAAAGCACGGTGTTATTGGGATATGTTTTTTGGGGAAGCAGGAAGAGACAAGAAGTTGAAACCATTGCTGGTGGTGGGCAAGTTTACAGAAAATAAAAAAGTCTCAAAAGCGCCAGAGCCGCCAATGTAGGATCCATCCAATTCTGTGACACTTTCCACCTAGTGAAATTTCTTATATCCTTGTCTTGCTCTACTTCAAAATTTATTGACTTTTTATGAACGCCGTGTATTATGCATAAGTATTTGATTGAAATATCAGAGTGAGAATAAATTAAATTTTAATACTATCTATCACGAATTAGACTATTATCTTGTTTTTAAAAAATATATTTATTAGAGTATGTAAAACTCAACCTTATAAATTTTAATAATTTTTAATTATTATTCAATATAAAATTTGTGACACGCAACTGTTATAAAATAATACGATAAATTTGAAGCTGCCAACTGAAAACTCTCTCTCACTTGCGCATCTCTTTAGTGGGGATTGAAAGCTCCTTTTTTTGGCTTATTTGAACCAATCATCAAATTAAGAGTATATTTAAGTCTTATTTTACAGCTAACATTTATCAACAAGCTACCCACTTAATCCAAGCAATAAACATATCCTTACTTATGATTTCAGATTGTAGAAACAAAGCCAAATTTATTTCAATGCCTTGCATTAGACAAAAATCAGGGATCACGAAGATGAAAAACAAAATAATTAGAGCTTACAAAGATAAAAGTCCATCATTTACATTGCTAAAATTTGAATGGCGATATAATGTAACTAAACTCACATAGAGAGAGTTTCTGGAACAGCTGATAGTAAGTTGAGCTTCAAACTTAGTTGTGCCATACAATTCCTCCACATGTTGATTTGTAACATGAGAACTTTAATTTTTTAGCTTGTAATACAAATGCAAGGAACTATGAGAACTCGGCCAAAATACAACATATCTGTAGGTAAGGTGTACATGTTCTGGATCTCCATTCCAAGTTCTGTAGAAGTTAGCCCCAAAAACATCATCTGTCCGGATAATTAATTAGCGAGGATTCAGCCACAATCTTTACCTGCCAGGTTCGAAAACATGTCATTAATCTTGCATAACAAAGCCAGCAGAAAAACTGATTGCAAGACCAGAAATGAAAACCAAGGAGAAGTCTTACCTTTTGTCATCTCTCCAACAGCATTTAAAAGGCGAAGTACAGAATTCAAATTCTGTCTAGCACAATTTACAGGTTATGCAGGTTTCCAAACAGAAAGGGCGTAAATGATCCGCCCTTTCCATCCCTGCAACAGCCATCGGTTATCCTCATCGATTACGAAGTCCTTGTGGTAACCTGACCTCACTCTATCAATTGCCATCTTCGCTATGTCCCGGTCAAAAGGATGTTGAACAAAGCCAGCCCTAAGGTTACGGATC
This sequence comes from Khaya senegalensis, assembly GCA_032402905.1. Classification (NCBI taxonomy): domain Eukaryota; kingdom Viridiplantae; phylum Streptophyta; class Magnoliopsida; order Sapindales; family Meliaceae; genus Khaya; species Khaya senegalensis. Next base: position 5,245,553 of record CP135540.1, read on the forward strand.
TGCCACTGCTTGTAAGTCTCTGGCCTCTCCACTCTTTCCCAGCCTTCACAGGCTATAACATTCAAGGCCTCCCTGCCAAAGATCTCTTTCTCAATCAGCATCCTCTCTCGATCTTCACGGGGTACAATAGTTTCAAGCATATCAAACATTGCAGAGAAGTGAAATAGAGCCTCTCGGAACCGGGTAACAAAGAAGGGTGCATTATAGGCTCCATTCGTAATCCCGTGGATAAAGGCATCTGGATTAATCTTCCTTACAAAATTGAGAAAAATATTTCTTGAACTGTCAACAGCAACAGTTTCGTCAAGCAAGTTCTTGGCTCGATACAAGCAATTAACAACCAGGAATTCATCCCTGTCAATTTTGAGTTCCTCAAGTTGAATGGTGTCCCATTTTTTTGCTATGGCATTGTACTCAAAAGGCACTTTGAAATCCTTTGCATAATCTGCCAAGCGACGTCCTGTTTCCTCAACTCGCTCTGCTGGCCGAAAACCAGGTTGGGGAAATTCAATTCCAGTAATTCGAAGCATTGGGGGTCCACCAGGTCTCATTGATATTCGCTGAATAAGGGTAGGCCATTGAAAACCATATAGGATACCAAAGTCTATGATATGAACTCTTACTGAATTTTGTGCCAAGCTCATTATTGTCTTGTTTGCTGTAAAATTAGACAGCTTTCTGAAAGGGCATGCAGCTAGATATAGCTGATAAGCTTTCAAGACATCGGCAGCTGATGTTCTCTTACTACTGAGGCCTTTGTAAATCTGGCTACCAGTACCTGCCAAGCGTGCCTCGAGGCCATCAGCAAAGCAATAAGCCAACCTCTGATTTCCGTCCCCAAAAGGAGAAGAATGCTGCCTTATCTGCTTCAGCAATTCATTTGCATTCCTTCTATCATCAGCAGCAACAGTTTGTGCACATTGAATCAAGAGAGTTCTCAAATCAACCACCTCCTTTTTCCCACTTGGTTTCTTGCCACGGCCCTTTCCACCATTAGATCCTTTGGGTTGTCCATTCTGGTGCACATTCTTGTTTGATGCATTCTTCAAAGCCTCACGAAGATCAACCAAAGGGGAACGTGCTCCTAAACTACAAAGCAACACTGTATCAAACATCTCTGTTCGCAAAGGGGAATCTAGAAAAACTGCCGCCTGCTTGCTACTCCTTTCTTCTTCTAAATCTACAACCTCTCTGTGAGGATTCTTCCTTCCTCTTGACCCATTAGGTGAGTATTCTTCCACATCTTCTTTCTCCACCTTTATTGTCACCTTATTGGTCCCCCCCTTCAGCTCCTGAGATAAAAATTGATTTACCTCCAACTTCACAAACAGCTCATTTTCACTGGGTAGAAATTTACTAGCCTCCTCAACCCCTTTTCTGAACTGCCATATAGATTGGATCTCATTATTCCAGTCAGGGAGCTGAAGAGTACTGCTTGGAGATTCCATCAGTCCATCCACGCTTGTAATTTGACTATTTGAAGAGCTATATGATGATTGAGATATGCTAGAAAGTGGAAGAGTGTGTAAACGAGAAGTAAAAAATTCACCCGAATTCTGAATCCAACTGTTATCAATCAGGTAACTACCAATATTACTACCACCATTGATGCAATTTTCGGAATTTCCGGAGGTATCACCATCTGGGCTCTCTTGATTTTGATCAATATAAGTCAAATTATGCTCCGGAGAAGGAGGGTACTTCTTGCCAAGAACGTCATAGAACGATTTCTCAGCGGCTTGAAGATCCAAAGATTCTTGAAGCATGCAAGTTTTCTCCTCCATGTCTTCTTCCATAAGCATCTGGTTTATGTATCGCAACACTGCATCTGAAAAATCACAATCTTCAGGAGAATCTTCCTCATGATTCACACTCAAACTTGAGACAACATTAGTTGGTGTTGGATCAGGTTGAAGGAAATGATAGTCCCTGAAACTATGATCTGGAAAGATATTTTCAAATCTTCCGGTAACAAGGTTCTGATTAGGAAAAATTGATACCGGTTGATTACTCAACTGGATCCCATTTACAGAACCCAAAAATCCCCTCAACCTTGGATCCATAATTATCTATTTCTGACAATAACCCCAACAAAACTTGGACTCCAGCAGCCAAAATCCAATCGCCAGTATATAAAGTTTCAATGAGAAAACCGAATTCCTTTCCCACGTTAGCTTCTTGCTCTCACAAATCCCTTCTTACGCCCCTAAATAAACTTCGAAATGAACTCATAAGAATCCGCGAAATGGAATCAACAAGCATTAAACTTTTACAGATTCCCACCGTTAAAATTTACGACAAAAGACTCACATGTAAAGAAAACATAACATTAATCCTAATTTATGAAACAAAAATAGCGCATATAAATTTTAACAGCACAGTCAACCCTCAAGAACACACCCACCAAATACCTTAAACCACCATTAAATACTAACAAACTTGGCTTAAACACTGAAAATAAAATATATACCAAAAAAAAAAATTACCTCAGCGAAACCCCAGTTGAAGAGAGAGAGAAGGAGTGAATGAGAGAAAGAGAAATGAGGAGACGAGTTGAGAATGAGGGCAAAGAGAAAACATCAGGTTGTTCCGTTGACTTTTACTCAAGGAGAAAGAAAAGAAAGGTCTCCAAGGTCAATCATGGCCGTTGATTTTAGCTGGCTTTCTGTAATAAATACAGAGTGGACTCTTGTAATCTACCCACTAAAATATCGACACCTGTCGTTTGACAACAACGTTTTGTATTATGTGGCACTGAAAGCTGAACAATCTCAGTCACCGAAGCACAGTCACTTTCACTTTTTCAACTATTCAATTACTTTTTTACCCTTGGAGCCACAATGCGAGTCCATAGTAGACGATGAGGTTTCACGTGGCGATTAGCATAATTCAAAAAGCTCAAAAAGACGTACGAGTGAAGACGAAATTCCAATGTCGGCAAGTGAGAACTTCAAATGCGTGTCCATCACACGTTGACCCGTTTTCTCAGGTAGCGTCTGACGTGTCATGCTTAGTTGGCACACTTTTCTTATTTTTTTATTTTTAGAACGTCGACATGGCCCTATTCGCATGTATCTACCAAATATGCCTTCAACTATTATTTCACTAAATTCTAGGGACCCATTTGTTAATAGCCATATTTATGGTACAATAAAATAAAGCCCAATTATTTTAGGACCGAGGCAACGGCATCATCACACTACAAGATTAGAACCACATTCAATTAATTGTGTTTAATAGTTGAGACAAGGAGATTGACTGCAAACAGATAGAAATTTTTAATCTCAATCAATCTTATTAATTATATTATATGTCAATATCTATTTGAAAATTAATAATAAAAACAAACTGACTGAGATCCAGATGCCTACTGGATGACATACATGCATACATAAATGTGGTCACATGTTCCACCTCTACGACATTTTGTAATTATTCCTTGGGATCCATTGCAGTAATGTAGACAGAAAAAGGTAGACAAAACTTGTTCATTTGGTGGACAGATGGTAGATTCAAATACCCATTTCAAATCTGCTGTACATGATAAACTTTGACTCTGGAGAATGAGAAAACAAAGCATCTTATGACTTAACAGACCACCGGAACTGAATTCCATCGTGCGCAGCACTCAGTTATTCATAATCAAAATGTCTAAAAGAATATTCTTAAAAATCAAATGCAATGCATCATATCAATATAAACATGTGAAAAAAAGTCACCTCACACAACATTATTCAGAGGATCAAATGCTTACATAGATTCTATTTACAGTGATGCCAATTGGATCAGATTCGAATGACAGTAAATGGGTGAGATATTTTAATTTACATAGACATTAATTTTTCCTTCTACTATGAATCTTTACAGGATAATGACAATGTTTAAGGGATGTTGTTACTAACCCATTTTCTTATTGCTAACCCATATTCTTATTGCACTTGAGCTGGTTTATATATTCTCCAAGGAAGATTGCTAAGCCTTAAGCTTCGATTTTTATCTGTTGCTTGGGTTGCTGTTGGGACCACCATGCGTGGGCCGCGAGGACCCTGTTTAAGAGCTGCTTTGATACAGGTTCTCCCCTCCTTTGCTGTGGGGAAATTCTTGCTGTGTGCACTAATGTCTTCCATTTATCCTGCAGGATTTAAGTGTCGACATATTATTTTGAGAAATAATTACAATACGTAGATGATAGCAAAGGAAAATCAGCATATGATTTTTGAGTACTCTTGATGCAGGTCCAAAGGGTTATAGTACTCACCTTCAGATCCAAATAAGTACGATGCTTTGCTGTGTCAAAAGCACAGAGTTTAATGTCACGCCATCTGCAAAACGTTAAATAATTTTATTGCTTTGCTCCATGCAAGTTAAGATCCTCAGCTAAGGCAAAGGGTAATTCTGAAACAGACCTTCCAGTTCCCAGTTTCTCAACTGCCTGAACTAGGTATTCTACTTCTGAAACAGAGAAAGGTCTTCTAGTTCGGCCCTGCACAAGCTCATGATGACTAGGTTTTTGATGAAATGGAACCACAGCCAACGCCTCCATGGAAACTGCAGGAACAGAAACCAGAGCTTGGGAATCTAGCATGGTATTGTTGATTAAAATGTCATCAAGAGAATGGACAGCATTGAATTTAATGTCAGCAGAACAAGCTGAATTCATCATTTGAGGAAGAGGAGTGACATCAGAAGGTACCAGTTGTACAGGTAAAGACACAGTATTCCTGATGATTGAAAAACTGACATAAGTTTAAAGCAACTGGGAAAATTTAATGATTCTAAATGTTAAATATGAGAAGATAAGTCCTCAAGAAATTCAAAACCCCATCCCCGAAACAACAAAAACAACAATCAAACTAGAGGGATAACAGACCACTCCCAGATCATTATGTTTATAAGCTAGTAGTTACAGTAACTTTACCCAGTTAGGCCTTCAGAAGTGCCACCAGATAATAAAGGAGAATCTTCAGAGCATGGAGTTGGAGTAAAGTCTGGATAATTGGGCTCCAAAATAAAACCCAATCCGTGATGCTTATCATCATGACAAATCCCATTCTGAAGTAAAGGTTTGCTGTCATCCCTTACTGTCTTTCCCCGAAGCAGGACACCAACATGTAGACAGTCTCCAAGTATAGAAGTTACTGCCTCCATGACTATCCTCTGCAGAAATGTTTGACGTTAGATATTAGCAATGGACAACCGGCCCCTCATGATTGCAAGGCAAGGACTAGTATAAAACACCAGAAATAGCCCATATACTCTTATGAACATGTATGTAGCAATATAAACCCGAAAAAGGAGAAGAGAAAGCCACAGATGGACTATCACAAACCTTCAGGGAACCAACAGTTGCAGATGCAGGAATCTCAATTAAAAGCTCTAGAACTTTGAGTGATTTGATACAAAGTTTAACTTAATTGGAAAAGAAAGCATGTCAGAGCATCCTAGGACAAGATGGCCTATCAGTAAAATCAGATAGTACAGATCATATTTTCACAGGCCTTTATACATTACAATCTCTGGACGCTGTTTTAGGAGGTACTTCTTGACCTGCTACTGAGGAGGATGCTCCCTTCACTGCATGCAAAAGCAAGTATTATTCAGCCAAAATCTAAATGTATCCCCAATGCCTAAACCTAAAAGAGACAGAGAAAATAAAGAAAACAGAAGCTGGCATTCATTCATTGATATGTAACTGCACTGCAGTTGTCACCATTGCTGCTTTGGTAAGCAGAATTAAATATGCCTTTATGGTGAAACCCTCCAGCAGAGGTGGATAGAGGGATAAGATTAAATAGCTTTCTCCTCTAGAAAGGAGAAATCCTCCGAGATATTTGGCGAGTATAACAGGGTCTTCCAGTGCAGTAAACTGGTTTCCTTTTCCAATCTAGAAAAATCAATCCAAAATGAGAAACTGTTATTAATTCCATAGATTATGGCATTCAAGAAAAAGTTTTAATGACAATAATAGGAAAAACACAAAACACATAAATACAACCATTATAAGAGTGCACAATTGAACATTTTTTAAACCATAAAGAAGCAATTTGTCAGTTTTAAGATTAGCCCCACCTTTCATCTTTGGAGCTGCTCCCCAATGTCCAGACACCAACACATTCCTAATCATTTGATCCACAGCATTAGGTGATGGCCTATAAGCTGTCACCATGGTGTAGGGTTTAATGCACCTAACAAAAGTTCTGCCATCATCTCTACAATCTACTTCTATATTAGCACAGAACTTGGAAAGATGACCATCTCCACCTATTCTGCCAGAAGGGCCCCTACTTGCATTTCTACTGTTGGCAAAGGGCCACTTTGTAGAAAAACAGATCTTCTCCGACTGTCTACTTTGACTACCTGATAGTTTGACTTCAGGCTTGGTCTCCACTGCACTGATCCCATATCCTCTAAAAAATTCCTCCAAGCAAGGCAAGTCTCCAGCTACTGTGTGAAAGCAGCTTTCACTAGCATTTCTGGTAATTACATAGGGCAACTGATCACCAAACAGATTTCTCTGACTGATCAAAACTTTTCGATCTTGAATTGATCTCAAAACTAAAATTTTCGCAAGCATGTGAAAACTCACTGATTCACTTCATAGTTTTGATGGCACTCCTGCAGCCCAGACACATAGGCAACGCCATTCTCCTCAAAAGTTTCCTGCTCAGGAGACATTCTCTAATAATTTTCCTAATCATCTTTTTCCCACTCAATGCTATTATTCTGGTCGTCCCCGCAAGTAGCATTAGGGGCAGAAATTTCAGTCCCTTTCAACAATTCCCCAGCTACAGTAGCCAAAATTTCAAATGCACAAACCGGATTGTCCTCATGTGCCTTCCTAATTGGTACCTTCCTCTATCACCGACAATAGAAATTCATAAAATTAGGACATCTATTCTTTATACACAAAAATATGACAAAGGCAATCTTAGAGTGGTAGCATTTGTTTACCCTTGCTGATCTAGATGCATGAGGAACTACAGGCACTTCATAACCACTGAAACCATAATCCAACCTTCTCTGCAACACCATACTTCAGACTCAGAGACTCATTAAATAAAACAAGCCAGCTTGCTTGAGCCTGCAGACCTAGAATCAACCCTGTCAGCAATACATATTTGGATCTGATTAGCTGCTTCGAATAAATAAGTATATACCAAAATACTCTGCGATGGCATAGTCACAACAAATCAATGACACAAAATTGTTGTCTGCATAAAACAATCGAAGATATAGTAAATGAATCAAAACAATCATAGAAATTTATAAATGACCATTTCCAGCACCATATACATCTTTACTTTCAAAGAAAGAAAGTACAACTTTCCAATAAATAACATTGGATTCAGAAGAAGATACTCTTGCAAGCACAGTAGAGACAACAATTAAATTTGGCTGTTGAAATTAAAGCAAACATAAAAAAGGACAAGTGATGAATACAATCCTAGATGCCTGAATTAATTCTAATTGACTCTGAAAAATCCTTCCAAATTTTATGGGTTGATCATTATATCACATTCCCAAAGTCCAAATAAGCACTTCCACAACTAAAACATTTCTATTTAGCCACTCGCGTTCAACTAAATGCAGCAGTTTAGTTCTTCTTAATTGTTGTTATCAAAGGATCAATAATTTCATCAAAAATTTAAGCATGAAGATTCAAGTGATCAGCGGACAAAATTTGTCAGTCTTATGCAGTTGTCAACTATGACCACAGCACAAATAAAATTAACAATAAAAAAATGAAATCAGGTGGTGGAGACAAAGATCCTTCTATTTATAAAGGCAATGTAGAAAATTCACCACATATTTGGTGACATAAATGAAAACTTGAGTCCAAAATACAGTATACCACAGTCCACAGTCCTTGCAAATGCCGAACAAAAATGAATGAATGAACTTACTTGCATCTTCTTTTTCCATTTAAGTGTGGAAAAACAAGCTCTGAATAACAATTTAAATCAAAATGACAGAACCAACAATGAAAGTCAAAATGTTTTCAATTTCCCCCGAGAGAGTTTTTCTTTATTACAAAACACGTGAACAGAAAATCTCAACCCAACAATGAAACTATAAAGCATGAAGCGAAATGTACAAGATCAAATTAATCACACCAACAGAATCTGTAAATGCCTAATCCTGACGCTGAAAGAGGAATCTCTCGGTTAAACTATACCTGCCATTTAGACATCAGAATTTTCAGGTAAAAAGTAAAATCTTTGCCTCAAAACGGACAACCTTAGATATTTAAACACATTAATCTCTATCTGAAACACAGTTAATTGCGAACATTAACAGAAAATTCTCACCCTGTAATAAAACGGATTTCTGTCTGATTAACCAAAAACGTCCTGAAAACCACCAAATTTTTATTATTATTATTTATTTATTTTCTAAAACCCACTCAAAACTCTTGCTACATAATATGGTCTTCTGGATTAACCGGAGACAGCACGTGAATTTACCGGTCAGTGAAGGTGAGACAAAGCACTTGGACCAGTTCCTTCGCACGGGGTGATCCACTCCTCTGCACAGGAGTTCTACAGTTGACAAGTGGTGGCTTTCCCATGCATGTGGTTTAATCTCATCTCATTCACATAAAAACACCAGTTTTTGGTAGTAGTTTTGATTGATATTCACAGAAATTTAGGCCTAGGGTCTTCTTCTTTTGTGTTTTGGTTCTTGCTTTTGGACAACAACTGAAATGCTTTCAGGTCTTTACGTTATTGCTACTACAAAAAGCACTTCGATAAAAACTGTACTTGCTTCCCATGTTTTCGTCTATCTTTAGTAACAAATTAACAATGCATGTACGGAGATGCATTGGGATTTTCTCTTTTTTATTTTTTTATTTAATAAAATAATAACACATAACATAAATAATAATAATAATAATAAATAATTTAAATTATATTTAAAATTTTTAATTTGTATCAAAAAATATTAAATAAATTATTTATTTATTATTTATTATAATACCTAAAATTATTNTATTTATTATTTATTATATTACAAAATATTCTTTTTATTAATAAAAATTTTTAAAATATATTAAAAGAGAAATCCAAGTCCTGTGTTATTAACGTTTGTGTATTACCATTTTCCCTGCCGTCAACTGTCTTTGTCAGTTACTTATTTGCTCAGAATGCTCAAGATTTATTGAGAGAGTTAACTTCGGGGAAATCCGAGGAACATGGCTGCTAGATCGTCGCGCCACATGGCTCACAGGCTGAGTAACAGTTGGACAGCAAGACTAACGGGCTTCCGTAACGTTTTTTAATGTTTGATAACGTTTCATATGGAACATATTCCCACAAGCTAGCCCAGCCCAGTCCAATCAGCCGAAAAACTGGACAGATGACCCGACATCCATCGACCAATCCTTGAGTTCAGCGACCATCGATTATTATCTTTAACTCGTTATTCCCTAGAATTTCATCGACAAAATTAATAAAAACAAAATTTTACAGCCAAATGCAGGCATAGAGATATGATTTTAGTCGCATGCAATCTCAGCGATAACAAAAATCCATACCATATTTAGGATGTTGTCTCGTAATCAAAACAAGCTAACACAATAAGACTGGATAAAGAATTAAATAATTTATAAAATACAGAAAAAAGATTATGATGTCCTTCATTCAGCAGCCACATCTTCAAACTGCCAGGGGTTGAATTCGGTTGTCTCGGGGTTAATCTCTTGCAGACTATCTGAATTATCAAGAGTAGCCCAGTATTCGGTATACTTGCCGTTGTAACGGTAAATTTCCAAGTCACCCCATGGCGTAGGGGCCGTTTCATCAGTGATGTCAAACCATTTTGGCGTAAACTGGTGACCATTAGCCTCTCGCTTTTTCTTCTCAGCTCTCTGCCTCTCCTCCAATCTAAACAAGAGCCGCAATAAGACACAAGTTTCTAGTCAGATTTTAAAAGTTATGTTATCATAAATCAAATCGGAAAGGAAGCAATGTTTGGCATATTAAAGACCTTCTCTCAGAATGGACATATAAGACATGTGTGAGCGAGAGAGAGAAAGGGAGGGAAAGATACCTGCTCTTCTCGTTACCAGCTCTGGTGAGGTCGCCTTTCTCTAGTGCATATCTATCAGGACGTAAACGGGAATCTGAGGCCAATAACTTCTTTGGTGCAGTGTCAAAGCTGTTCAACTTGTGTGTAAAATACGTGTACTGGTATTTGTCATTTTTAGGAGCATCAGCCACTCTCCAAACCTGCAGAAAAGCGATAACAGAATACTACAAATTAGTTCAATTGATTTCTTTTTTACTTGAAAAACAGGACTTTTAACCTGATGATTTAAGATTACAACTTGGCCAAGGGAAGGTATAAACAACAAAAGAAACTTCAAATAACCAAACTAACCTCCTTTAACTCAGTGCCTGGAAGTGGCTCCCCCTCTGAGTCACATGGTTGGTAACTCATTGATTCATTCCATTTTCCAGTCATCAATATCTTGGGTTCCTCATCAGAATTATATACATACCCATCCACTTCGTAGCGACCAGACCTGTCAAAGATAATGTTAAATCAAGTTATAAAACCACAACAAGATACATATGGAAGCCTGCATGATTTTGAGACATTAAAGATACAATTATTAGCAAGCATGTATTTCTCAAGTACTTGTTAAAATCAGCAAGCACTTAATTTTGTTAAGTATCTGTTAAATCAGCAAGCATGTATTTGCTGAGTGTTTGTTAACGTCAGAAAGCATGTATAATATACAATATATGCAGAGGAGCCCAATATTAAAAGGGAATGAGAAATAGTACCCAAACCATCCGCATGGTTGAAAATACAGCACAACTTTGTCGCCTGTGGTCAAGTTTGTCATGATCATCTCCCCAGGAGAATCAATCCAAGTTCTTCCAAAAATTAAGTTGTGAACTTTTGTGGGAGGGGGCACCAAATCAAGAACTACTCCATCTCTTTTAAGGGTCACACGTGTCCTGCAGAAAAGATTTCATTGAAAAGACTAAGTGCATATACAACATCTTAAGTTGCACAGATGGACAAAAATACTAAGGAAAGAAATTATGATCTGCAACTTGAAATTGTGCATTGGTGTTTAAATCATAAATTACAAACACCGAAAAGGTTCACACAAGATGGGAGAACTATTGTTCGAAAAAAAAAACTCCTTTCTCCTTCTGGTTCTATCAGATATTAGTAGAAACAAAACAAAACCCAAACTCAAGTTTAAAAATCTTCCAAATCTGATAACTCTAATTCAAGTGTGGTTAAAAGCATCATTTTCATAGATGTCTGAAAACTAGGGCAAATGAATTCCGCTTCCCTAAACACACCAAAGATATGCAGAATCTTGACAGTTAAGCATAATCAAACCAAAATCAAGAATTTTAGAGAAGATGAAGGAAAAGATTAATCAAAATTATAACTAAGAAGCACGATGCTGACATGCTGTAAGCATTCAGAGTACTACAATTAATCAAACAAAAGGCACTTGCAAAGAAGATATTTGTGCATTAGTTTCCATGTAAACAAAAATAAAAAAAATAAAAAAAAAAAACACTATCTCACATTTGAGATAACAACTTTAGACAGATTAACGTCAAAATCTTCATCAAATGTTAAAAGATATTATAAGATATCAGCAAAAGCATAGCCTAAAAACTGGCAAAACTATATTTTTTTCACCTTCCAACTGGATAAATGTCAATCGAGTTTCCTAAAAATTTAGTTCTCAACTTTGAAGTAACATCATAAATGAAGTGCTCATTTTCAGCATGTCCAGCACTCATTGGAGGGTGATGACTAACCTGAAACAAACAAAAATAGAATATAGGTCCTCAAAAACGGGAGTGACATTGGGTGGGGGGTGAAGAAAAGACTAAGAAGTGCTTCTTTAAAATTACAAAACTCCAATAAAATTTAAGGTATATGCTAAGAAAGTATAATTGCTCATTCCCATAATAATACTCACTTGTTCGGCAATAAATGTAACGCCACCATGATTAACCATTTCAAAAGTTTCACCAAGAATTGGATTAAATGGCTTCCAGGCTCGTTGGTAGGCAAAGTAGATTGATATAGCCCAAGATGCTGAAATCAGCAATTGGTGAGTGCCACAACTTAATTCATATATGTGTGTGTGGATATAGAGAGAGAAAGAGAGTTATTCTCTCATGCAGACATCCACATTTTCTTAAAATCCAGACCCAACATTTTTTTGTTCTAATTGCTAGTCCATATTTTAAGAAAGCGTTGATAGATAGGTATAAATTGACACAGAGAGAAGAGAGAGAGAGAGAGAGAGAGCCAAGGAGACAGACAAAACAGAGGGATTTTAAATAATTCTTACCAGAATACACCAATCTCATGTAAGGATCCTCACATTCGTCTGCTAGATCGAGCAGGTGGGAGTACTCCATCAACTGCCACAAACAACATATGATCTGTAAAATCCTACAGGACAGGAAAGCATAAAATAAAAGAACAACTTCATTACAGTAAGGTTAAACAAAGAAAGCACAAACCTCTGCCATTCTCTGCAGCACTGTCGCTGGCTCCGAAATAAATACAGGAAGAGTTACCAACGATTGCACATCAGCACCTATATACTTTTGCATCATCTTCCAGTAATTGTCCCTTTCCTGGAAAATAAATGGAAAATGAACACGCAGTTCACTAAGGAAAAATAAATTTCATCCAGACTTTTCTACAGAAGCATTTTGAAATGTCATAATGCGCATTCCATCTGTGTATTGCATTGCACTGCTCATTAAAACTTCATAATCCACATTCTATCTGTGTAATGCATTGCACTGTTCTATAAATGCCATACATCATAGAATACCAGAAACTGTGATTCACTAGCACAGAATCATATTAACTTCCGAAAACATTGCTTGTAGGGACAAATATAAATACTCAAGATCATGCCCAAACAGCGATCCCAAGGCCTAAAGCGAATGATACAACTCGACAATGGGATATAAAACAAGAGGAAAAGTAATCTACTCTGTACCTCTTGCTTCCATCTTCCCTTTTTTGCCTCCTCTTCAGCATCTTCTGTGCCTCCTTCAGGATTAACAACTTCCAACCCTTCGTAGCCCATTAAGCTGGATAACAGAAACACTATATATTGTCAGTCAATATGTCAGCATGCAAGAAAGAATAGCCAGAAAATGCCCACAACTTGCAAATCTCAGGAAAAGAAAAGGGGTGAAACTGCAAAGTCTAACCAAGATTATATCCAACACTTGGGATACACAGAAGTATAAATCTGAAAAACCAAACCAACTAAAATCTTCAAAACTCGATGATCCGAAAAAAAAAAAAAAAACATATCATGCAACTGCTTATTTGAGCATGACCAAATGATTATCCGAACTAGGTTACCTGATCGACGATCTATCAGCATACTTCAAGTAGAGTACAAAAGAGCTAGTTCTACAACTATTACAATCACGTTCACGGGATAAATCACTAGATCAAGCGACTAATCATAATAATTCAAACCGAAAACCTAATCTCATAAAACAAATCAACAAACAACTTTACTAACATCAAAACAACTAAAACACACTAAAATTAACAGCATAAGAAAATCAAATCAGCTGATATACACCAAATCGAAAGCAAAATACAAACCCGTTGACCGATTTCGTCATAGCGGAACCGAAAGTCGATATACCGGCGGCGATGGATGCGAAGAAACCACCGCCTTGCTTGGTTTCATCATTAGAAGCCATCTCTCAATCGACGATCCGAATTGAAAAATCTTACAGCTATGGAATGAAACGATACGAGAGAGAAACGGACGTTGTATCGGCGAGAATTTTTATTATTCTTTCAATTATTATTTTATCTTAATAGATGAACCGCTTGGACTAGCAAATATGCTCCGTTGGCGGTTCTTTGATTTCAAGTCAAAAGGAAAAAGTACCAAATAGCGCGTGGTTTCCCCTAAATCACGCGTTTAGTGAAGAGCGTGGGCTTTAGGTTTCATTTGTAAAAATCCAAGTTCGTTGCTTCGAGGAAATATGCCTAACCAAGCCAACCGGCCACGTGCGTCCAGTACGGTGCCATCCACATTCGCCGCCTTCAAACGGAATACGTGGACGCCTTCGTTTACGTTTGATTTTCATGTTATTGTCGATGTGATTGATGGGATCCTGACCGTTCAATCAGTTTCATTTATTCGGTTGGGAAGTTAATCATATACGGGTAGGAGAGGTGGGGACAGGAAATCCAACTAATTCAAACCCAAAACTAATTGATTTTTATTTGTTTTAATTAAATATTTAAATTTCAAAATAAATTGAACTGATTTTCCTGTTTTAAATTCAATATTAAGTCTAATTTGAGTTAATTGTCAAATTAATATTTATTTATTAAAATAAAATAAAATTTGAACCAAGTTAATTATTATAAATTAATGCCAAATTTTAAAAGTAATTATTGTGTTTAATTAAATTTTTTTTTTTTTATTTAATGGTATCCATCATCGCACGTTGTTCGGGAGACAATGACAACGATGAGCACGTGTGTTTGATGTAATCAATTTTGGACCAAGTTTTCACCGGAAGTAATTTAAGAAATGTTTAATAACATTCAGATACCTTATTTTTATATGTTTATCAAAAAAGAATATATCTTATAAATTCATATCAAACAAGTATCATTTAATAAAAAAAAAATAACTCTTAAAATTTTATTTTTTTATTTATTAAATAAAATATTTTTCTAAGAAAATAATAAAATATTTTAATATTTTTCTACAAAAATTAACAAAAAAATTTAATAAAATTTTAAAAATTTTATTATATTAAAAATTAATATTATAAATTATCGATGTATTATTTTTATTTAATTTTATAAATATTTTATATAAAATTTTTTTAATTATTTAATATTAATAGACATGATAAATTAAAAACAAAAATTCATTTTAAAACGGAAACGAGTAAAGATGAAAAAAATCTTTTCTACAACAGAAATGAGAATACTACTCTCAAGGCAAGGACGGGATGGAGATGGCCATTCCTGGCTCGTCCCGAGTCCATTGCCATCCTTACATCTAATTTTTTTTTATATATATATATAAAATCTAAATAAAAGTTAGGAATTTTAATTAAAAATCTATAAAAGTGTGAGGACTAGAATGATATTTCGCTCTAAAATGTCAAATAGCCTCCGGTTGGTTGCATAAACAATCTTCCACGTTAAAGGAAAGGAAATAATTGATAAATACAATGGATTAGGATTTGAGCAGGTTTCTCCGTGACATATATTGCTTGTAAATTGCAATTTCATCATATGTAGAGTAGGTGAACGGTTGACTTGCCGCTACCGCCATTTTTCCTGACTCTGTTCTATTCCCACTTTCATTTTCTGCTTTACGCATTTGTCATCAATTTAGCTTCTTATTTTTCGTTGATCATTATTCGTCCACAACAATTTTGATCAATCCTATACAAAATTTTATTCTCCGCTGAGCTCTAATGGCGGCAAAGGAACCTCCACCGGAGATTCTAATCAGGGTGAATTCCAGAGGTGGTAGCAACGCGGTACACCATGTAGAGATGGACCCGCCGCAAGTTTCAGCGCCAGCGCCGGTTGTTTACCGAGAAATGAAGCATTTCAAGAAATGGGTTCCTTGGTTAATACCTTGTTTTGTGATTGCTAACATTGTCATGTTCGTCATCACCATGTACGTCAACAATTGTCCCAAGAACTCTGTGTCATGCATTGCTAGATTTCTGGGTAGATTCTCGTTCCAGCCATTTAAGGAGAATCCTCTTCTTGGTCCCTCTTCGATTACGTAAGTACTCCATTTTATTACTGTGTCTCCAAATTTGTTCTTCATTAATTTTTCTGATAAATCATATTTATATTTTTGTTAGTTTAATTTGTTAAAGGATGATTGTTTTAATGAAGCAAACTGATATATTTGTATTGCTTTAGGCTGCAGAAGGTGGGAGCTTTAGAAGTAAGTAAAGTGGTTGACGAACACCAGGGGTGGCGTCTCCTCTCTTGCAATTGGCTGCATGGAGGGGTTTTTCATATAGTGGCAAATATGTTGAGTCTTTTAATTATTGGGATTCGGCTTGAGCAAGAATTTGGGTTCGGTATGTTTATCTAGCTAACTTGTACATTTTCATATGAGTTATCATTCAAGAATGAAAAGTTTTAAGGAATAAAAAAGTACGAACATTCTGATCTTTCACTTTCTTTGGCGTTTAGCTGCGGAAATTAAGAAAGGTCATTCTGGTGTTTTTACAAGGTGAAATTTTCATTCTTTTCTGTGTGAGAAAACAAATATGGACTCGATTGATGACTCTTGAGGCTAAATTTTAAACTGTATAACCTCTAGAATTTAAGTGTGTTTGAAATTCTTTTAAATCCAATATCAAGTTTTTATAAAAACAAGATTAGGG
The DNA here is from genome assembly GCA_032402905.1 of Khaya senegalensis. Taxonomy (NCBI): domain Eukaryota; kingdom Viridiplantae; phylum Streptophyta; class Magnoliopsida; order Sapindales; family Meliaceae; genus Khaya; species Khaya senegalensis. Next base: position 5,261,974 of record CP135540.1, read on the forward strand.
GGAGCATGAAAGATTAAAAATATATTGAATTCGTTGATGTATATGTTCTAAAATTCCAAGTATCTCAAACAACTAGACTCTTAGTTACATTTTGAAGAATCACAATGCAGAAGGATACAACTTAGCTTTGATATTTTTGTTTTCCTCCTTGCAACATATCCCAGAGAGTTCTTCTTCTGTGTCTTTTATCCGTATTGCTTTCTCAATTTGGTTTCATTGATGGGCATTAAAATGACAGTTCCTGTAAGGTCTAATTAATATATTAATTGTTAAATTCATAACAAAGAATCAACAATATGAATTCAAAATAAATTGTTGGCCTACTTGAAGTTATCTTGTTATATCACCACACTTGCTACAGATTGGAAGAATTGCCAGTTTATATTGATATTCATTTGATCCACTTATTGCTTTACAGTTCGGGTTGGGTTGTTATACATCATCTCTGGCTTTGGTGGGAGTTTGCTTTCAGCTCTTTTCCTTCAGTCAAATATATCAGTCGGTGCTTCTGGTGCACTTTTTGGGATACTTGGAAGCATGCTTTCTGAACTTATCACCAATTGGACAATATATGCTAATAAGGTACTCATTGCTAGGCTTCTAGTGAACTATAGGTTCCGCATTGTCTATGACTCTATGGCTAGTTTCACAGTTGGCTCAATACCTTCATCTATTGTGGCATGTTCAGGTTGCTGCATTGCTGACTCTTGTGATCATCATTGCAATCAATTTAGCTGTAGGAATCCTCCCACATGTTGACAACTTTGCTCATATTGGAGGATTTGCTACCGGGTTTCTTCTTGGGTTTGTGTTTTTTATCCGTCCCCACTTTGGATGGGTTGCACAAAGATATGCTCCTTCTGGATATTCAGCTTCATCTAGACCAAAATTCAAAATGTATCAGTGCGTACTTTGGGTTGTTTCTCTGGTCCTTGTAATTGTTGGGTAAGCATTTGAAATCCTTTTCTCATTTCTAAGCAGATTCTCTCTTTCATTGATTATATTGCATTAAAGATTGTTACATGAACTTTATGGCATAGTCACCATTTGAAATTAGGTAAGTTTATTTGGCATTTGACCACTTAACATGTGGTCCAATATTCCCATTGTTCACTAGATTGCATCAGTCACAGTACTCTGATAGACTTGTCTACCTACGTAGATTCTCTGGCAATGTTCTTTTAGTCTCTAGGGTGTTATCAATGCAGATCTTCAGAAGAAAATAAAGAGTTGGCACCTTAATTTTCATTCTCTGTAGTCCTTGTAAATGTCCTTGTTTTTATGATTTTCCCATCCTCATTTCTGCAGGTTTTAAGAATTATGGGGCAATTAACTCACCATCATTGTTTTATTATAGGTTTCCCTTCTTGGTCAGTAATTTATCTTGGTTTTTGCTGGTTCTAAACATAGAATTACGTGTAGCTGATTTGTTACAAGGAGTCCATGACTGTCATTGAACTTCAATAATGTAGTTCTCACCTATTATTCTATTTCTCACTGCAGGGTCTTGAGGTGTTATAACTATGTACTTGGCATTGTAAAATCAAGATATTGTTTGAATTACAAAAGCTGTCTTGATTTTGCAGGTTAACTGTTGGCCTGGTTATGCTCCTACGAGGAGTGGATGCAAATGATCATTGTTCATGGTGTCATTATTTGTCTTGTGTCCCTACTTCGAGTTGGAGCTGCAAAACAGAGCCCGCCTCCTGCTCGGTAATTATACTAATACTCCCTTTTCATTTTCTGTTTGGTATGTTTTGATGTATTTTCTTCCTCGCAAAAAGTGAGATCAATTTCTCGATGGTTCAATAGTCACTAGCTGATTTGAGGGATTTACCCAAATGGCTGTTTTATTACCTAACGGTTTGACAATCTGAATTTAGCCTTAAAATCATTTAACTAACAAGGAATTGAAGAAACATGGGAGGAGTATGTGTAAATCTTGAATCATGACAACAATTACTACAGGTTCTACAACTCCTTGTAAAACATCAAAATGTATCTCACAAAAGCAAACAATATGTTAGCATGGTTTATGCCAATGCTGGTATTTGGCACACATTAGGGAATTGTGAGAGAAATTATTTCTCTGATCGCCATTCTCTTTCTGTATCTTTTGATGTTTGCTGTCTCTGATACATGTAAATGTACCATTATTGCAGTTCACCCAAACTGGCTCCCAGCTAAATGTAACTTGTCTGACAAACGGAAAATCCAGCATTTACATGTTGTCGAATCCAAGCAGTTCTCAGGTCCAGAGTATCTGCGCTGATCTTTGCAGATGATATATGATGCAG
>CP135540.1:5264542-5279842 GCA_032402905.1 Khaya senegalensis
AAAAAAATCTAAAAATATCAGTTTATTTAAATTAAATTTTTTAGTTAATTTTTAATCAAATTTAAATAAAATTATGTGAATTTTTATTTTTAATATCAATAATTAACTTAATTAAAAAATTAAAATACTTTTTTTAAAATCTATAAATTTTAAAATTAATTATTTTAACCATGAATTTTAAATATTTATCGAAAATACTTTTTTTAAAAAAAAATTGATTTTAAACATTTTTTTATTTTTTTAGATTTATGAACTTTTTTCTAATTAATAAAAACCATATTTTATTTTATTGAAACTAATTATTTTTATTTAAAAAAATTAATTCCCTTAATAAGGTCAGTTTAGTAATTTTAAATTTTTCCCTCGCACAGCACCGTCAGTTCGGTGTTTCACGCTCTGACTAAAATCCGCAGCGGATATTTTTCTCTATCTCCTCCAAACGAACGCAGCTCTCATTCTGTTTTCGTTTTCACTCAATTTATGAAATCTAGTTTCGTTCTTTTCCTCCTTTAATTGACGATGATGGCCGTCAGAGCTGTTAACTATAGCTCCATATTTCGCTCCGCTGCCTGTCCTCCTCTCGTTTCGTTTGGGTGCCGGTTTTACCACTTCCAGACCCTGCAATTGCGACGGAAGTCCAAATTAGGGTTTCGGTTGCCGACATGTGGGTCCGAGAAACAGTTTTTGATGCAATCTCGTTCTCGGTGCTGGTCGGTTAAGAGTATATTTGATAGTGTAATGGAAGAGCTCGGAGCCATGCGTAAACGGAAGAGAGTTTCCGCTAAGTATGTTTAATCTTCTTATTGAAACATTAAATAATATAGCTTGTTGCTTTCATGTTCTATTTGTCGTGATTTATGTTATTAGTGTTTGTTGTTGTTATGTTGGTTAATTAGAAGAGTAGAGGAATTTGGTGATGCACTTACCGGTAGCTAATAGATTCTATTTTATAAAAAGAAAAAAAAAAAAAGAAACAGTTGTACACAATGTTCAATCTGGAGTATTAACTTTTTTTGTTTAATCATTTTTCTGAAGTGACTAGAATGTAACTGAAATATTTTGGGCTTTATGAATGGACTATAGATATTTTCCCAGCAAATTGTTGAACCGAGAAAAATCGTGCTTTCCCAAATAATTTAGAGGAGAGAATATACATGAAAAATCATTATTTAGTAGGATGATCAACGAAAATGCTATGTCATGGGGTTAATCGATATAAACATGGTTTTAAGATTCTTCTTGAGGTCATTCAATAATCATACGCAGTTTCTGGTAGCATGTAATTAAAGCTTTGATATTGAAATTAAGTGAATTGCAGATATCGGAGAATGAGGAAATCTTACAAATATGATATTAACAAGTTCAATTGAGCATCACCTTTAGCTTCTTTTTTATTCAAAATGTAGAACATGGCTTCTGGATAGGTGTTGGAAGAAACTCTTGCTTCTTTTGCATAGGGCATTAGTGATACAAAAATAAAGCATAATTCATTCTTTTTATGGTGTTTGGCTGAAGCAACAATTCTTGGCTGCATTTATTGATACAAAAATGAAGTTATCCCCAGGGTGGTAGTAGACATATTTCATTCCTTTTATGGTGTTTGGCAGCATGTTCAAAGTCAATGTGTTTGGTCACTTTGAAGTTTTTTAATTTCACCTTTTTATTCGAGGAACAGTATGTAACTTGATAGAAGTATATGGAATTAGCCAAAGCAATGTCTTTCTGCCTCTCCTTTATGATAGAATAATATTTCTTCATTCTTCTGTTGTGAAGAGGCTGAAGCTCGAATCCCAAATGGCTTGGTGCAATTTGAACAGAGAAGGTGCAATTGTTGCACATTTTTTCTTTCCTAAAACTGTGGTTGATATTCATACTTCAGTGTGCTATTTATTTATTTGTTTTATTTTCTTCTAGGTTATACATTTTACATGATAGTTAATTGGCTTTGCAGGGTGGGGGTAACTGGTGGGGAGCTTCTTGAAGATAAGCTTGAAAAACAAGGACTGCGGAAAGGGCTGCTGCTGGAGTTCAAGAAAGATTCTGATAGGGTATTGCTGGCAGTTGCCCAGCGACCTGATGGCAAAAAGAATTGGATGGTGTATGATCAGGTTCTAGTAGAAACACCTAATGCGGCATGTTGAGTAGGTTGCTAGGTGTTGGAACTTATTGTTATTTCCTTAATATGAACAATTCTAGGTTTTCAGCTAAGTGAAACTGCTTCTTGGTTTTCTTGTGCAGAATGGTGTCTCTTGCTCCATCAAACCACAACAAATTACATTTATAGTTCCAGGTGTTGAAAAATTTGACCACACGGAGATTTCAAACTTTCTCCAGAAAGCTCAAGATAACTTGGTTGGTTTTTCTTGCATAATGAAAGATTGCAACTGTTGTGTGGTTTTCCAATCTGGTGGTGAGTCAGTATTTATTGTTTGATGCAGGACCCAGCACTGCTTGAGTTCGCTTGGGCTGAGCTTCTTGACAAAAATGAGTCAGTCACTGCTGAAGAATTAGCAGAGGTACTGTACTCTTTTTTCAGTTACCAAGATCTGTCTTGTTGCTCCTTTGATGATCATGGCTTACTCTGCAGATGATTTTCGGTGCTGCGGAGCCTCTGGAAAGCTATTGTGCCCATCTTCTGCTATCTAAAGACGAAGTCTATTTCAGTGTCCAGGCAACTAAAGGTTCTCGCTCTATTTATGCCCCTCGACCTACTGTGCAGGTAGCTTTTTAATATTTTGCTTTGAAATTTTGATGACTTTGTTTCACTAGAGAATGGATTGTCACCTTGGTCTTTTGGGCTTAACCGGAGATTTGTGTCTCAAAGATTTCTCATGTGAAGTTCTTCTAGAATTAATGTTGTTTTCCCTCACCTGATTAAGTAACTTTCTCCAGTTAATATCTGGTTTTCTGATATAGGAAAGTCATTGCAAAAGGATCATTTTATTTTTGAGGAATGGTCGATATCTTTCTTCTTAGGGTGATTGGGCCACTTACTGGAATTGCCAGCCAGTGGAATTTGTGGTGGTAATTGGGTCTTGCTTCCTATTTCATAATTCCAGACTCTTAGGATTTAATCAATCTTACTCAAATCAAAATATATTTAATGTCATAACTAGTTAGCAATAATTTTAGTTCTGATTCAATTCTGTGTACCCAAATGAAAGCTGTCTCAGGAGCTTCTAGCTGAACTTGATCATCTCAGTCTAGCTTGGGCAGGCTGGCAAATGCTGTGTATGATCTTCCCTTGTTAAATTATTTCTTTACTCCATATTTCTTTGAGTGAAGCCATTCAATTTCCACTTCATTGATTATTGCTAGTTACAGTTTGTAGAAACTAGACTTTCCTTGAAGTTTATGATGCTTTATGGCATATTTTTCATTGAGTTATTCCGATGAAAATATGGCATATGCCAGAAGTTTATAGAAGTTTTATTACTTAGCTGATGAATTCATAATATCTTGGTGTTTGATAACATCTGTCTGTTCAATGGCAATAAAATATTTATTCCATTTCTTCTTAAAAAAAAAAACCAGGTAGAAGAACTTTTACAGAGGAAGCTTGCCAAGGAGGCTGCGGAGACTGAACTCCAGGAGTTTGTGCAATTGTTGATGTCTTCTAAGGCAATGCCTTCACATGCTAAACCTCTCAAATCTTCATGGATGGATGAAGAGAAAGTCCGATATAAAATTGAGTCTCTTGTAGCATATGCTATTGATGCATGTAAAGATGATGATCAAAGAAAAACTGCAGGGATGGTAATATATCTGACTTGACTGGATTAGTTGATTTGTTTATAGTTGATGTAGGAATAACTGTCTTTTATTAAGAATGACAAAGAGGAACTTCTTACAGCATTATAAATGTAATCCATGCATATTGATTTTTTTTTTCTGTACTTTTAATTAGTAGTCATTTGTCCTTCTTGTCAGATCCTTAAGGCAATGGGACTAGCCAAAACAGCATCTTCAGCAGTAAACCTCCTCATAGATATTGGGTATTTTCCTGTTCATGTCAATCTGGATGTTTTAAAGTTCAACATTCGCACTGATCATTCTGAAGATACCACATTAGCCGCTGAAAGTCTTTTGGTACATTCTTCTGACCTGGATGAGGTAAGCTTTCTTCCTGTTCTGCATGCAATTCTGAAAAACTAGTTTGATTGTTTGATCGGATAGTGTTATATCTCTTGTAATAATTAATTTATGTTGAGCTATTAAAGATGTTATGGATTCAATATACCTACCATCCCTGAAATTTTACCCCTTCCCATAAAAGAGAAAATTTTAGGCTTTAAATTCCTACATTGGTATATATTTTTATTTTTTAAAGAAAAAAATCTTCCAAAAAGAAAAGTGGGAATAATTGGAATAGTTGTTGAGAATCCCATAGTGTCACATGGTTTTTGATAAAGTAAATCGTTGTAAATTGTAAACCTCAGATATAGTAAATAAGTTATTATTGCTGCAAGCAACATATGACATAAGATTTTGATGAAGCTATATGCTTACTTGGTGTTCTTTGTGTTCAGCTTAACAGAAAAGATCTTACTCATCTGAAAGTTTATGCCATTGATGTTGATGAGGCTGATGAGGTAATTGTTATCCAAAGTTTGTCTGAGATCAATGCTTAAAATTCATTAGTGATGTAAAATATTTGTTGGCATCTGAAAGTTTATCTGATGTAACTGTTAGTCTCTGATCTCAAATTGGTTTTGGCAATGTTATGCAGCTCGACGATGCCCTGAGTGCCATGTGGTTGCAGGATGGCCAGATTAAAGTTTATATACATGTTGCTGATCCAACTAGATATATTGAACCTGGGAGTTTATTGGACAAGTATTTCCTGGGAATCCATAGTTCACTTGAATGCAACTTTTTTGAGTATCTTAGTCATTTGATGCGTTTTATGATTGTAGGGAGGCAATGAGAAGAGGAACTTCTGTTTTCTTGCCCACCACCACTTATCCCATGTTTCCAGAGAAACTTGCCATGGAGGGAATGAGTTTGAAACAGGGAGAAGTTTGCAATGCTGTTACAGTGTCTGTTATTCTGCATTCTGATGGCAGGTAAATTTCAAATTCAAGTTGATGTGATTTTTTAAGTTTGTGTTTACAATGCTAGTTTTGAAATTTTTGGATGTTTGAGATGCGGGTTGGTCCAGTTGCATGTGTGGATCTTTAGGTCACGTTTTGCCTTCCAAGAATAGTATAGAGGAATTATCAAAATGAGAGCCTTCTAGGTATTTAACAGATATCCCCATTGCTACTTCCATCTTGATATTGTGGTTATGTCCATGTAATGACATTGCGAACTGTTAAAACTGATTAATGTGAACACCAGGGACTGATACAATGTCATAGGACATTTTAGTCTTTTTTAAAAAATAAAAGCTATCAGATAAATGCAGTTATTAGAACGGCAGGTGAAAAATCAATGATATTCAATTATTTTGAACTTTGGCAAAGAATATTCCTCTGCGGTGTCATGGATGCAATTAATTATGTTATAATAGACTATACCATACTTGTATTGGAGAGTAAGATGAAATTTTCATTGATGAAGACAATCTTGCACCTGCTATGCTATAGCATTGCAGAATACTCGGTGGATAACTCAATCATTAAACCAACCTACATGCTGACATACGAGAGTGCATCTGAGCTGCTTAATCTAAATCTAGAAGAGGAGGCTGAACTAAAGATTCTATCTGCGGCAGCTGCTCTACGGTTACATTGGCGGCGCCAACAGGTTGTGCTTGATTTATAGATCAAATGTGACTGCAAAGAGTTAAAATTTTAATTTCAATATCAGAATTCCAACAAATTGATTTCTTCTATTGCATGTTTCTGTTGTCATTGAGCTGAAAAGTTTGCTTTTGAAACCTCTAATATATCATGACTTTTAGGCTCTTACGACTATTATAATATTAACTATTTGAGCATTTTGCAGGGTGCAATTGACAGTGCAACAATAGAGGCTCGCATCAAGGTAGTTAATCCAGAAGATCCGGAACCGTTAGTCAATCTGTATGTCGAAAACCAGGCTGACCCTGCAATGCGACTTGTTTCTGAGATGATGATACTCTGTGGGGAAGTTATAGCAACTTACGGCTCAGTCAATAAACTTTCTTTACCATACAGAGGACAGCCTCAATCAAATATTGATGTATCCGCATTTGCACATCTTCCAGAAGGACCTGTTCGGAGCTCTGCTATTGTAAAAACAATGCGTGCTGCTGAAATTGATTTTAGGAAGCCTATACGCCATGGAGTTCTGGGACTTCCTGGTTATGTGCAATTTACATCTCCTATTCGTAGATATATGGATCTTCTTGCTCATTATCAGGTTAGTTTCTCTCTTCTTTTTTGGCCTGAATGCAAATGGGTGATGATGGATTATGGACCTTATAGGCTGTTGAGTATTCTATCCAAACTTAGTGTTCTGCACATTATGTCCCGCAGTTAGCTTGTTTTCCCAATTATGACCCTGCAGGAAGTGCCATTAAACATGCTTTGCATTGCTGCCTGTGTCAAGCATACCGGGATTATATATGGTTGGTGCTTATCAACCAGTCATGCAAGTCCCTTGGTTTCCAAATCTTTTTAGTTTTTTTTCTTTTTAATCAAACAAATAATTAAGATAAAAAAGATGGACTTGGGTGGTATTTTAAGATTGTGACCATGGCATTGACTGATCATCACACAACTCTACCAAATCCTGTCCTGCTCTAGGAAATTGGCAACAGTTAAGGGGAGAGGAGGAGAATTAGACCACTCTTTATGAAACTCATAAATTTGTGTCAATATCTGTAGGTAAAAGCGTTTCTCAGAGGTGAATCTCCTCCTTTCTCTGCTGGCCAGCTTGAAGGGATGGCATCTATAGTGAATATGCAGACTAGAGTTGCAAGGAGGCTCAGCAATAGTAGTCTTCGGTACTGGATAATAGAATTCTTGAGAAGGCAGCCCAAAGAGAGAAGATATCGTGCATTGATCCTTAAATTTATCAAAGACCGGAATGCAGCTTTATTATTGGTTGAGGTAAGAATTTGATAGTTATTGAGCTACCAATGTATTGGTTACTTGTGATGAGATAATAAACCATTTTAACTAGATAAATATGTTTGGTATGGAACAACAATTAAAATCTTGACCTCAATGCATTTGGAGGTGTGGTCATGGATCTGACCACCGAGGGCTGAGAGATCATTAATGATACTGTAAGGTGGCCAGTAACCTCAAAATGTATGCTCTTAACTTGATAATCAAATTTTTACATTAACTTATTCAGACTCAGGTAGAAGAGTTCCTTCTGTTTTTATCTAGTTGTTTGCCATGGCTGTCCAGCACATTTCTCAAACCATTGAAGGGCTCATCTCCAGTTAATGATGCCTGGAGCTGGAAACTCTTTATTTCATGTGGTCACCAATCTCCAAATCTAAATTATTCTTGTTATTTTGAAAGCAATTTCCATCAATTAGGCATTTATTTCTGTAATTAGAAGGACGGGCCTTTGATTTATTGTCCTCACTGTCCAGTGCATTTCTCAAACCATTGAAAGGCTCATCTCCAGTTAAAAATGCCTGGAACTGGAAACTCTTTATTTCGTGTGGTCACCAATCTCCAAATCTAAATTATTCTTGTTATTTTGAAAGCAATTTCCATCAATCAGGCATTTATTCTGTAATTAAAAGGATGGGCCTTTGATTTCTTGTCCTTGCCATTGTGTGCAATTATAGGATAGAGTGGTGTTTGGAATTTGTTTGAAAACTGCATGTTGTATGTCCTTCCCTTCATTTCCAGCAACACTCCTCACATTGGACTCCTTTCTCATATCGAACAGTATAATTGTACAATCTAGGAAATTTTCCCAACAGGCATGAGCCTCTTTTAGAAGTTCACGTATTTGTAATAGCTAAATTGCCTATAAGTGCATTGTTTGACGAAACTGTATCCTTTACATTGTCAAATAACACTCAGCAATGTGGACTGAGCTTGAGCTAATAACTATTCAACGTTGTAGGTAGGACTTCAAGCCTCTGCATGGGTGTCTGTGGGAACACAAATTGGAGATGAGGTAGAAGTTCAGGTGGAAGAAGCTCATCCTCGTGATGATATTCTTTATCTTAAGGAGGTTGTTAGGTAGTAAAAGTAATTCTTTTGCAATTAACTTGTTATTGGGGAGACATTTGAAGACTCTGCTGTGAATTTAAATGGGTAAGCAGTGTTCTGTTGTCCATGCTACCTGTTTTTTCATGGTGAACTTGGTAGAATGACTTGATTTATGTAACTTGCAGCTTATTCATTTGTGACTATACGATTTTGATGCAACTCGAAGTCTTCCAGAGTCTGAGTTGGTGAAACAAGTTAAAAATCATTGCTTGGAAGAAATCTCTTTAAGCATTGTCAACTGCCATTAGTGTTGCTGCCCAAGCTGTATTTTGTAAGAAATATACATTCTTTCAGATTGCTGCATCTCCAACCATGCTATGGAAACCTGACTTCTGACAAGCAGAAATAGTTTCAAGGATTGCTGCTTCTATGTTCTGGGTTTCCGAACTTGGGAGATTTTGGTCAATAATTGGTTGACATGTGTAGGTCCATAAGTCAGCCTTTGTCTTGATTTATGGAGTCGAAAGTTAATTGCAAGTTTTTAATACCAAGATATGCAATCTATTGTGATCCTCAGGTAATAGCAGAGAACCGGTTATAGTTGTATTCTCTGGGTGATTTTCGATTAACTTTGATTTGTTTTCTCTTTACCATGTTAGAATTTCAGTCACTTCTACTTTCAACAAAGCTGTAACTTAATGTTCACAGGGACAATTGGCAGTATCTTGCTTGGCAATGGACTTTGTCAACTGGTAACATATGAAGCAAACAATACACAATTCCTCTGTGGTGGATATACAGAATCCCAGGATTGGATTATGGATTAATTCTTTGTGCATAGATGCAGGAATGAGATGGGGATGGGAAGGGTGCTGGGAATCCGCAACACAACGGCCTGTGTAAACAGACTATAATCTGGGATTTGTTGGGAAACTGCAAAGCTACAATGAATGTTTCCATAGTTTTCACGGGACTCGTTTCACATGATCTTCTCCTACAAACATATCTCAGTAAATAATCCTCTATGATTTCACATGAATTAGAACCTGCGTGGGGAAATTGCATCAAATATGGTGGGGACTCTATTTAGGGCTTTCTTCTGTCATCATGTGTAATGCATGTGGGGTGTACGCTTTCAATTGCAATCAGTATACCAAAACAATGGAGCTGGTGACCACTCAAGTAACTAGAGTACTTTTTCACCCAATTTGAAGGCTAAACGATTGCCTTAGGGTCACTTTGAACATCATGGAAAATAGTTAGGTTGGTAGTTGTGGTAGTTTGTCCCTATGGATTAATGGATTAATCGTGGCAAGATAGCATTTTTAAGCAGGTGGGAATCTTTTAGTAAGTTGTCCACAGTGTAAAAGATAAAAAGAACAAACGAAGGGCACATGGTGGATGGTGCAGCTAGATCTAGCATTAGGGTTTACTGGTTAGGAAATACCATTCTGCATGCAAATTTCCAATTACCCAAACATCCACATAATTTTGTCTATTTAAATTAAAAAAATTTAATCCATTAGAAAGTTCTTACTAATTAAATAATAAAAAAAAATTAATTTTTTCATTCATCATTAATTAATTATATGATTTTATTATATTAGTTATATAAATATAATAAGACTCTTTTATTTAAAATTTTTATTTAAATTAAATAAATTTTAACTTTTATTAAAACGACATAATTACCATTAAAATACTGAATTTAAGACCAAATGTGTTTTGGTCGTTTCAACAAGGATCAAGGATGTATTCAATACAAATAGAAAAACTTTGATATTCTTACTTGAAAAATCACAAAATCTCGTGGATGCAAGTATTATTACCCCCTCTCATCTTCGAATTTCGCGAACTGTTGGTATGTCGTTTAACCGACAGGTCGTTCACAAGACAAGAAAGAAAGAAAAAACGACATGACGGTTATTGAATACGATGCTTCCCAATTTGTCGCGAAAAAAATTAATTAATTAAAGCATCCCTTTAAAATGTATTGCAACTTGTTTATATTCTTAAAGTAAGCTGAAATATTAATTTGGGGTTATAATATTTTAACATACTTTTTGTTTAGTTAAATAATTTGTAAAATTTTCTTATTATAACAACCGTTAGTTAGTCTCGATCAATGTAAAATATCCGTAACGTGTAAAGATTTTTACGGTTTGGGACTATAATATTTTAATTTTTTTTTGTTTAGTTAAAAAGTTTATAAGGTTTTTTTATATATATAATCTGAATCAATATAAGATTTTTGCAACATAATAAGCATTTTACTGTTTGAGATTTTAATATTTTAATAATCATTAGTCTCAAATAATTCAAGATTCTTGTAACATAATAAAGATTTTTTTTTGTTGGGGCTATAATATTTTAACCTCTTTTTTTTTTTCCAGTTAAATAGTTTGTAAGATTTTTTTTATATAATAACAATCATTAATCTGAATCAATAAAATATTTCCATCATATAGTAAATTTTTTTATGGTTTGAGGTTATAATATTTTAATAATTGTTAATCTCAATCAATTCAAGATTTCTAGAACAAAATAAAGATTTTTACCATTTGGGGTTATAATATTTTAATGTATTTTTTGTTCAATTAAATAGTTTGCAAGGTTTTCTTCTTATAACAATTGTTAATATCGATCAATATAAGATTTGCGTAACATAACGATAAATTTTACAGTAAAAAAAAATTTAGAAAATAAAATTGTCACTCTTAAAAGAGATATATTTTATATTTGTCTAATTTTGAAATCATATTATATAATTGACAAGAAAAGCATGTATTAAAACATGTGTAATTTTAAAAATTATTTTTAAAATATTTTAAACCTTTTGTATTATTTTTTATATATTTTATTTGTAAAAATATTATTTTTAAATTTGATATTTTAAACATGTCTATAACATGTAGTACAAATAATATTCTAAAAATTAAAAAACGTATATAATATGAATGTTTGAAAGGTCGGCTTTTTTTAAATATATATATATATATATATATTAGAGATAAAAAGTAAAAATAATTTAATGATTAAATTTTTTAATAATAGTACAAAATATTCAAGATTTGATGGTATAAAAAGTTCAACATCAAAATCTCACTCCCATTAATATTGAGAAGAGATTTGATTTATATTTATGTGATATTTTAATATAAAAAATTGAAAATAATTTTAAAATATTTTTTAATTTTCTAAAAAAAAAAATCAAAAACACAATATTCATCCTCTATAAATTATTCCACAAAACATGTTTGTATTAATTTTTTAAAAAAATAAAATTTTTAAAAAAATACAAAATAAGAATTTAATGTATAAAAATGATAATACTTGATTCCATGTTTTTACAAAGAAACAAACTCTTTCTAATAAATAATAATATTTAGAGTTATTCTTTTATTTTACATGTGCAATATTGTTTTTAAATTTATTTTATAGATAAAAATAATTACTTAAATTTAATATTTTGAAATTTAAGAACACATTTATAATGTGTTTTAAAACTAATATTCTAAAATGTTGGAGAATAATTTTTTTAAAAAAAAGTTAAAAATAAAAAACATTAAAATTATTAATTAATTCAACCAATTTTTTTAAATTGTATAAAACAATTAGGGTTTCTAAAAGAAACAAAAAATAATAATAAAATATTTTTGAAATATATTTTAAATTTAATTTAATTTTAAAATAAAACCAATAATACCATGTACATTTTCAATCTCTATAATAATTTTTTTAATAAAATAAAACATATAATTATTTGTTGTAAAATTATATTTTTATTTTATAAATAATATAAATATGTTATATTAAATTAATTCCTCCTTTACAGACCTTACCGTAGGCCTTGTTATCCTATATTCCTATTATACCCTTCTACTATTTATCAAATGCAGTTTTAATTTAATTTGATTTTAAAGCCCTCCAATACGATGTCGTTTTGTGCGGGCGTATCAACCGCACCCAGAATTTTCAGGGCATATGCTCGTGTACATAATTAATTAGTGTGAGCTCCATGCTGTCTTGGTAATTAATTAATGTTAATTAATAAACTAATTAATTAGTCAATGGAGATTCATAAGAATAGAAAAAGTTATGATGGTATTATTATGTTAGTATAAATAAATTATTTAATTAATAAAAAAAATTATTTATTAACTATAAATAAAAAAATTTAAAAATAAATTTTATAAATTTTTTTTATCATATTAATTAAAAGTAAAATTTATTTTTAATTTTTTCATTCATAGTTAATGAATAAATTTTTTTTCATTATTTATTAGATGATTTTACTACATCACTTATACTGACATAATAAACTATCTCACTTAATATTTTTTTATAAGAACAAATGCATGTTATAATATTTTTTGAATTATATAAAATTAATACAAATTATTTATTTTAATGTATTTAAATATATATTTTATTTATTAATAAATTATAATATTATAACATTCTATTTGAAACCCTAAAAAATATTTAATTAATTATTAGAAAGTTAAAATAGTCCAAGTTCATTGATTATCCCAAAAAAAATATAAGGTAATAGTCTAAACTAAATTTAAGTATTTTGATTTTGTGTGGAGGTATAAAATTTAACTAATTAATGGGTAAATAACATTTGGGTCCTAAAATATTAGTAAAATTACAAATAATTTATATTTGTTTTATAATTGTTTGTATCGTGATATTCTATTAAAATATTTTTAACAAAATTAATGGTCAATTTAATCGTTATATTTTTAAGAAAATAAAAACAAATAGAACACCGAATAAGTTGATGACAAGAGTGTAATATTCAGATTATTAATTTTATTACTATAAGTATTTTTATCAAAATATGACGGTGAGGACTAAGACGAAAATTAATTACGAATTATATTTTTAGTTGTGACTGTTCCAAAACTTGAGGATTCAAAATTATTACCATATTGATTGATTAATAATGCAGTCCTAACCTAATGTTTAAACAAAAATGATTGGAATGAAAAGTTTTTAACAGCAAGGAAGCATATACACCGGCGAAAGTGCTTATTAGTGTTGATGATGACATGGGGTTTCCTATTAAATTAGGAAATTAAAGGTAGTCATGGAATCCCATGCGACTTTTCAATTGGCTAAAAGTGCTTTTGTTGTTTGCTGTCTAATAATAGGTCGACTTCTTCCTAAATTTATCAAAAGCACTTCTGCAAACAGCTTCAATTATTTGAAAAGCATTCTCAACTTAATTAAGTAATAGAGAAAAGATTCCAATACATGTCACTTGCAACCCAAAATGTTCATAAGCTTTCTTAAGAATAGCTAGTGAACGTTGCAAGCATGTGCTTGCATGCACCAACTTTTGGATGTCTAAAAGGTCATAGCTTCCTTAATTTATAAGCAAATTGATATAAATATTTAAATAGTGTCATGTCTAATTATGCAATTACTATAAAATTGTAATATAATCTTATCAAAATAATTAATTAATATATTATAAAATATTAAAATATAATAAATAATAATAATTTATAACGAATATTACTTATCTTACAGTGAATGACATTATATATAGCATTATCAAATTGATTAATAATTTTAATTTTACTATCGAATATTAATTATTACGATCAATTTGATATTTGTTTAAATCTAAAATTAAAATTTATCGAGAAATAAATATAAATTAGTATTTAAATATATATATATATTGCTATATATGCATGAGTACGTACCAGTTTGAAATAAATACTATGATTGTAACTAAAAAATAGGTAATATATAATAAATATGCCCTAATATTTAGTATGATATTTCACTTTCATGGAGTCCCAATCAACTAGTACAAACATTTTCCATGCAACAACCATATAAGTAGAAGTAAAGGTAACCACCCAAAAAAAAAAAGTGCTTTAACAAACCCATAAGCACTTTTGACAAATTGAATGGCTTGTGAGGATAATTAAACATGCAATTTGAACGTGAATATTGGAGGGGAAGTAGAGAGGATTTGGTCTTGTGCAAATCTTGAATTATTATTGATGGCACGTTCACATGTCCATCTATGTGGGCACATTACATTTACATTGGGTTGGTGTTGTGCTGGTGAATAACACTTCAATTCACACCATGACGTGGCTGATTCGGTGGATCTGGTTGGTCGTCGGTGATTGAGACTCCTCTCTCTTTAAATTATTTGGAATAATAATATCTAAGTCTCTAAATTTTGAATTTATTACAAATAAGGACATTTTTTGGCCATCCTAAATAACAAATAACTCGATTATAATTATGATATTAAATTTTTACCAATAGAATAATAAAAAGCATTTTAATTATGTCAAAAACGATTACTTGTTTATATAATTTTTTTAAAAAAATTTATAAATAAAAAAATAAAATAAAGACAAAAAGAATATTCTATTTTAATCCAATTTCATTATTTTTTATTAATTTAAATATTTTTTATTTTAAAAATATTTTAATTTAAAAATATTCTCGATTCATTTGAATGAGAGGATGGAACTACATTTGGCCTATTTATGAAAAAGAACTAGAGGACATGGACATATTAGGCTCCGATTACAAAAACAAACCATAACAAGAATGGCAATACTTGATCTATTGTTATTCCTAAGAACTAGGGACAAAAATGACATAAATAGACAAATTTTGTTCTCATTTGTTAAAATATTAAAAAAAATAAGGAGGCTGAATGTCATTTTCCCAAAATTGAATTTCTTCTACGACGTTTAATTAAAAGTTCGCCTGATATGATCCTTTGATTTCAATTAATGAACACAATATGCACCTCCCGTAAGGCCAATCAATAATTCAATTTGAGAATGTTAGCACTGTACCTAATCCCTCTTCGACACGTGTCATATTTTTTTTTAACTGTACGGATAAATTCCAATAAAATATTGTTTACCTTTTTAAGTATGCAATAATAATAATAATATTAATATTAATATTAATAATAATTATTATTATTATGAATATTCTAAAAAAGTCCAACATAAAATATAAAAATTTATAGCACATTCCTCATTTGTATATATAAAAGAGAGAAAGGAAAAGAAACAATTAGTAAGGGCAAATGGTGGTGGGTGGGTGGGTTGTAGACATGGATTGGGATGGAAGAGTTTGGAGGGAGAAAGAGGCAAACAAAGCAAGTCTTTAATAATTTGGAATTTTCTTTAAATTA
>CP135540.1:5284787-5305139 GCA_032402905.1 Khaya senegalensis
TTTTTTCTTTGTTCTTTTTATCACATACCACTGTCAATCGTATTTATGAATATAATAAAAATTTAAAAAATTAATAAAATATATTTTAACTATAAAAATATTTTGTTCATTATATATATATATATATATTTAATTTAATTGATTAATAAATTATCATTATAATTATTTTGATAAAGTAAATTATTAATGTGATTAGTTTAAAAAATTTCTATTGATAATTCCATTCACATGGCTTTTCTTGTTCTTCAAGTCACCGTTCTTTTATTAATATTTTTTTTAATTTTAAATAATATAATGTATATTAATTAAATAATAATTTTTAAATAATATATTATAATATTTATCACCATAAATATATTTTTATGGTAAAATGTGTTCATTACTTCACTAATTTCATTCTCCATCACCATTTATATATTAGTTTTATATCAATAATATATATTTTTAAAGATAATTTCATTTGGCTTTTTTTATTTTGTAATGTATATTGTCGATAAAATAAATGCATTAATGGTGTTGTATTAAGAAAAATTATAGCTTCGTTGATACTAATTTATATTTAATAGATGTTAATACTTGGATCAAGATATTTTTATAATTTTTTTATATTTTATTTAAGTAAATATTGATATATAATATAATTAATAATAAATAATTTATATTATATCTTAATTTTTTTAAATTTATATTATAAAATATAAAATTAATTTATAAATTTTATTAAAATATAAATTAAATTATTTATTATTAATTATAATATATGTTAATATTTAATAATAAATAATATTATTTTATTATCTTCTTTATTAATATAATATGTATTAATATCTATTTAAAAATTAATAATAAAATAAAACTGATATTCTATTGTCCCCTCCTTTAATATTTTTACGTGCCCGTAAATTAAATATATGACGTGGCTCGCCCACATTCATCGTTCACGATGAAACGTGTATACAGCAGGGCAGTTGAGCGAGCGATCCTGCGGCGTGGGTGCGAGCGCGTGGGGTAGATAGCGGGTCCCACTTAGGGCAGTGATCAAATACGTACGTAAAAAATGGGTCCCACAACTTACGCGGTTTTTGATTTGTCCTTTCTGATTTGAGGGTCAGCCGCGTAAGTTTCTGATTGATTTTGGCCCCTTGATATGGTATACTTTTTTTTCATTGGGTATATCTCCTTCTCCATATTTATATATATATATATATATATATTAATTTAACTAAATAAATAAACGGAGTAAAGCAAAAGTGTGATGAAATCACAACCGTTGGTAGCGTCACCGCTTTAAAAATAAGCAAAGTGGGTTCAAGTTGGCTACTACACCCAATATACATTAACCCTTTTAAACTATTACATTACTATTTTTAAATTATATATTATATATTTTAAATTTTAAATTAATTATATATTATAATAAAATATATTATAATTTTAAATGGATTTGGTAATAATAAAAAATATAACGGTGCTTAGACGTACATCAACAAAAATCAAGTGTGAACACACCCACACAAAAGAAACCGGTAATCCCCGTCATTCAATCAACTTCCACGTGCCAAGCATATGATCTTGATCTTGCCCCCGTGTGGGGTCACATGTATTTCCCTCCGTTAGCCTTAGAAAGAGTGATCCATCAGCTAAGCAAAATAATTTATTTAGTAATTACATCCGAGTCCTCTATTTAGAAAAATTACAAATCAAGATGTAATTTACGTTTTCTTTACACAGACCCCCTACCATTAAATTCTGCTAAAAATCCATCTAAAATTAATTATTTAACGTTAAAAAAATTGTAATAATATAAAACCGAATGAATAGACTGAATTTTTTTTAAATATTTTTATTAACAAATTTTTAATGAAATTTTAAAGCTTTTCTGTAAAGTTATTGTAAATTATATTTTTTTATGTAATTATTTTAAAATTTAAGGACCTACACATTATTATTATTATTTTGAATAATAATAAAAAATAATAATAGAAAATTAGATATGGAGGGAGGAAGGAGAAGCAGCGGTTAGGAAGAGCATTAAAGACATTTACTGTTGATTCCCCAACCTTTATTCTTTACTCCAAGGCCCTGACCCCTCCTGTCTTTAAGTAGCCCTCACCTTCTTCCCGCTTTCCTCATTCGATCCAAGACAACACACTCCTTCACAACTAACTCTCCTCTTCTCACTGTTTGCAATGGCTATTTTGAACGTGCTCTCTTCTATTTCAGTGGTGCTTTGTATGTTTGAGGCGGTGAATGCTCGGATTCCAGGAGTTTACACCGGCGGAGACTGGCAGGCTGCCCATGCTACTTTTTACGGTGGCAGTGATGCTTCTGGAACTATGGGTATATCTTTTACGGGATATTGTAGCCCGTACATTGCTCCGTTCTTTGCTCTTCATCGATAACTAACTCATTCCCTCCATTTTCCAAGAAAATCTCCCATTTCTAACTAAGTTTTTACGTGGGTGTGTTTTGAGCGCAGGTGGTGCTTGCGGGTATGGAAATCTGTACAGCCAGGGCTACGGAGTGAACACAGCGGCACTAAGCACGGCTCTGTTCAACAACGGTCTGAGCTGTGGCTCGTGCTTTGAGATTAAGTGCGCGAACGACCCGAGATGGTGTCTTCCGGGCAGTCCATCCATTTTTATTACTGCAACCAACTTTTGCCCGCCGAACTTCGCTCAGGCCTCTGACAATGGCGGCTGGTGTAACCCTCCTCGTCCTCACTTTGACCTCGCCATGCCTATGTTCCTTAAGATCGCCGAGTACAAGGCTGGTATCGTCCCCGTTTCTTACCGCAGGTGAGTTACTGTAATTTACTCAAATAACCTTGCCTGTTACACATTTACGTTTTACAGTAGCCAACAATTCCTGCTTGTTCTGGATTCTTGTTTCTAAGGCATGTTTTCCTAGGACCAAACGGCGGGAAACCGGCGAAAATTCGGTTCTTTTTCTTTTCTCGGGAAACAAACAGTATTAAGTCACCCTTCTTTAAGTAGCCTTTATATTTTATGTCGTTTAGCCAAAGATAGCCAACGGCAAACCGTTTCGCCGTTTCGCTTTCGGCGTGGTGGCTTGGCTTGTTTTATATATCAAATGACTAAAATACACTCGCTTTTAACAAATCTTATCCTCGTTTGAAGGTTACAATTTGGTAATTTGATATTTTATGAGGGCATTATCGTCAAATAAGATAAGGGTGTTTTTGTAATTTTATTTTTCTAAAATTTTCCCGGAACATCAGGATAGGGCAGTGCCTTAAAGTCAGAAAATCTGGGGCACAGTTCCCGTTCTCCAACGCGTGCGTTGTTTCAAAATTTTTCTTGGGCTCCGGACCCTTCTCTACCTTAATGTTTGTTAAGGGTCTTTTTTACCGGTCAAGCTTTTATGTCTTTAACCGACCCTAAAAACTGCCCTTAAATCGTAGGGTGAGTCTTAACTATGACGTTAACGTTGTCCTTTTAACCGTCTTTTGCAGGGTACCGTGCAGAAAGCGAGGCGGAATCAGATTCACAATTAACGGCTTCCGTTACTTCAACTTGGTTTTGGTCACTAACGTTGCAGGCGCAGGTGATATCGTGCGCGTGAGCGTGAAAGGGACCAACACCCAATGGCTAAGCATGAGCCGTAATTGGGGGCAAAACTGGCAATCCAACGCCGTACTCGTGGGCCAGGCACTCTCGTTTAGAGTCACAGGCAGTGATAGGCGAACCTCAACTTCATGGAACGTGGCACCAGCTAACTGGCAGTTCGGACAAACCTTCATGGGAAAGAATTTCCGCGTCTAAGAAATTTTTATCTTCTGGTTTTTGTTTTTAACATTTTCTATGTTTTCCACCTTCAAAATTTTCTTTTCTCCGTTATTTTGCCGGAAAAGAAAATTTGAAGTGATGGGTAAAATTTGGGTTGTGTGTTAGGATTTAGAAGAAAAAGTAGAAGTGGATCAAAAATCAAAAGTTAAAATGATGGGTGATAGTTAGAAGTGGTAACTTTGTTATTGGGGCTGGTGATAATAGTAAAAACCAGTTTCCTGGTGGGAAGTGCAGAGGCTGAAGCGGCTGCAAGAAGAAAAACATGTAGCCCGCAGCTCCAGTTAATGTAATACCTTATATAGTATTTGATGTTTCAATTGTTTTGTGTCTTTTGATGTTCCAGAAATTGTTAAGTAATGATGTTGACGTTGTTATACTCTACAGAAATAATGGGATTTCTTTGGTTATCCTGTCAATATATTTCATAGCATCAATCCACCCAGAAGAGAATTACAGCATTTCAAGAATTTGTGCTGCCCAAAATCTGAAAATCAGTTATCAAAAATGTTCATTAAGTACTTGAAATTGAACTGAAACCATCTGAAATGGGTAATGCAAATAAGATCTATTACTATACTCCCCCATTGATTTGTCGGTGGATGGGTTCAGTTTCAGTTGCACCATGTGCAGGTGCAGCTGCTCTGTTTCTTCTTAAATGCATTCGTTTTATCAATGAATCATCCATTTCTTCCAGCCGAAAATTGCCTATTCTGCCTATTTATTTTATCAGAATGTGAAAGTGTTACAAGAGCTAGAGTTCAAGGGAAGTCAAAGGGAAAGAAACACTAGAGGTGTAGTACAGCTGGTATAATCAATTTCCCAGTTCAGGAAACCTCCTAGTTTAAAGTTTGCTGGATTGCATTTATGTAATTACATTTTAAGCTGCAAGTGAAGTAACTTTTGCTTTGGATTTTACTTTTTATCTTTTGAAGTAAAGGACAGGATAGGGCGGTGGGAGGTTCTGTTAGGATAAAGTGTGTGGTAAGAAAAAAGAAAAACCATGTCTGCAACGCACTGCTCTGCTTCTAAAGAAAAAGATAGAAAGAAAGAATATGAATACCGGAAACATCAGTATGACTATGAGCATTTGTACCCTTATCAATTTATGTCATCAAAAACCAACTTTCGGCATGGAAAATAATAATATTGATGTTTACAGTTGACGTGAGTTTTGGCTTCGATTGGCTAAGGCTATTTGCCAATTTTAGAGTGTTGTCGCTAGATTTTCGAATTCCAGTTAATAGATTTTGTTATTCTCGGTCTTTGGTTCTTGGCCTCTCCATTCTTTTTATTCTTCTTGGATTGTTAGATACTTCAATTTTTTTTTTTAAAATAATTTTGATTAAAATTATTGGTGTATTTAGTGATAATTTTCCAATACTTAAATTAAGAGAGTGTTTGAAAAGAAAATATTTAAAATAAAAATAAGAAATCAATTATTAATTTGATAATATCTCATTTTTTAAAATGATTATTGTATTTTATAGGTCTTTGAGTGAACCGTTATTTAAATTAGTGGATAATTACTCTAGTTTGGGGATAATTATTTAAGGTAATGAGATGTTATTACAACTAATGAGTGATTATCTCAAGTAATGAGCAATTATATGCTTCATTAAATATAAGCATTACTAGTTGACACGTGCATATGTAGCAATCTTAAGTCACTCCAGGTTGTTATCGATGTCATGCAATTCTCGACGATAATACAATTGTATTCTCCGTTTGAATTAAATCAACAATATATCCAAATGTGGTGTTAAGTTCTTAGCATTAATTAAATTCTCAGCACTGATTGGATAGTTTGTAAGTTTTTGAATTCATCGCTTCACAGGTTTTCGAACCCAATATTAGATTAATCCCCCAACAAAGTGTGAGAAGTAATTTGTGAGTTAATTATTCCAATAATCTACATCAATAAGTCAATTAAAGTTCTAGATTACAGTTGTTAGTCACTATCTTTGAAGACTAAATTTTGTCTTGAAAACTCTCATATTCGATACTTTATTTCTAGATTAATTTAATACTTTATTAAGTCCCTAAATCATTAAATATCCCCACATTTTCTCATGTTTTTCAGCCTCTTTGTATAATAGCTCTATGACAGTCATTTATATATATATATATATATAAATTAAAAAATTAAGAAACAAAAAATTCAGAAATATATTTGTAGTTTTATTCTTCTTTTCTCCAACAAACTTGGTATCAGAGTCCTGATTCGAGTTTCATCCATGTCTTCCACATCTGGTATCATGTTCTCTTATTCTCAAAGTCAAGTTCCTATCTTTGAGGGAGAGAATTATGGTTACTGGACTGATTAGATGCGTTTCTTCTTCATATCTCGTGATCTATGGGAGAATGTTGAAGAAGGATATGAAGAATCAACATCAACAAGCACAAGTTCAGAATCTTCCTCTTAAAGTCAAGCTCAAAATAAGGAAAACAAGAAGAAAAATATCCTTACTCTAAGTTATTTGCATAAAGGAATTAGCAAATCAATTTATCCAAGGTTATTCGGAATTTCCAATGCAAAAATTGCATAGGAAACTCTCCAAAGAAAGTTTCAAGGCAACAACAAAGTGGTTTCTATCATATTGCAATCATTGTGGAGAGATTTTGAAAATATTCATATGAAAGAGACCGAATCAGTAAGAGATTTCTTCTCTAAAATTGTTGAAATTGTGAATCAGATTCGGGCATATGGAGATGCTTTGGAAGAAAAGAATATTGTTCAAAAAATACTTAGAAGCTTGCCTTTTAAGTTTGATCACGCAGTTGCAGCTATAAAGGAGTTAAAAGATCTTTCCACTTTGACCATGTTCAATTTAAGTGGTTCTTTGGAATCACATGAAGCAAGAATAAAGAAATCATCCTCCCAATCCTTGGAACAAACTTTTCAGTCCAAGGTGAATGTATCTAGACGAGAAAATCAGCAAAAAAGAAATAATGATGGACAGGGCAGAGGTCAAAACAACTAAGGAAGAAGCCATGGAAGAGGAACAGATCGTGGAAGAGGTTCTCAATCTCAACAGTAGAACAGTTCTAATATTTATTGCATCATTTGCAAAAAAACAAATTATGCTTCAGTAGATTGTTACCATAGATGCAAACAGTGCAAAATCCCCAACCACTCTCAAAGATATTATTGGCATCAAAAGAGAAAAAATCAAGAAGCTAATTTTACAAAAGAAAATGAAGAAGAACAGGTGTTTCTTACCTTGATGAATGCAGCAACAAAAGAAGATAAGGTATGGTTCCTTAACAGCGGTTGCAGCAACCATATGACCGAGAATAAAGAGATATTTGAGGAGCTTGATGAGAACATCAACAATAAAGTGATTCTAAGGGATGAAAAAGCTGAGAAGATTAAAGGAAAAGGTGTTATTTTTGTAAATACCAAAGCAGGTTAGAAAAAGTACATTCATGATGTCTTATATGTACCTAATCTTGTTCACAATTTGTTAAGTGTTGGCTAGCTGATTTGGAAAAGATATCAAGTTAATTTTAAGGGCAAGGAATGCAGAATTTTTGATACGAAAAGTAACTCTCTTATGGCCAAGGTGAAAATGACTACAAATAAAGTCTTTCCTCTTTCTTTGTCATATTTCAAAGATATGGCATTAAAAGCTGAAACAGATGAGTCACATTTGTGGCATTTGAGATATGGCCACTTGAACCAAAAAAGGTTGCATTTGCTATAACAAAAGAAGATGGTGATTGGCTTACCAAAAATTAAAAAGTGTGATAAAATTTGTGAAGGATGCATATATGGGAAGATGCACCATCTTCTTTTCCCAAAATCTGCATGGAGAGCCAAAAATCCCCTAGAACTTGTACATGCAGATATCTTTGGTCCTATAAGAACTCCTTCACTAGGAAGAAAGAGGTATTTCCTTTTATTTATTGATGATTTTACTAGAATGATCTGGATTTACTTTTTAAATTAGAAATCAGATGCATTCAGCACCTTATTAGAATATAAGGCCCTTGTTGAGAAGGAAAGTGGCTTCCATATTAAGTCCTTAAGAACGGATCGTGGTGAAGAATTTATATATTATCCCTTTATGGAGTTTTGTAGAAAAGAGGGGATTAAAAGACAGCTAACTGTGAGTAGGAGTCTTCAACAAAATGGTGTTGCTGAGAGGAAAAATTGTACCATTGTTGAGATGGCACGCAGTATGTTAAAAGGAAAAAGTCTTTCACATAATGTTTGGGCAGAAGCAGTCCATACTACAACTTATATCTTGAATCGTTCTCCCACCAAGGCTATAAGAAACAAGACTCCATATGAGGCACGGATCGGAAGTAAGCCTCAGGTTAGTAACTTTAAAGTGTTTGGCTGTCCAGCGTATTCTCTTAATAAATCTCCCTTAAAAAGATAAATTTGATGAGATAGCAGAGAAATTTTTATTTGTTGGTTATAGTGATAAATCGAAAGGTTATAGATTGATCAATCTTTTGAATAAGAAGTTGGTTGTTGTACGGCATGTTATATTTGATGAGATGGCAGTGCTGGAGTGAAAGGGAAGCTCTCAAAACATAAGAAATCTTCTTGATTTTACTCCTGCAAAAAGTTCTGAAGATGGACAGAACTTTCAATCACAAAATTATAGTATTTCCTCTTCTGAAAATTCAGAAATAGACATCAAGAATGAAAGTCCAGAACTTACTCTGAAAAGATTTGAACGTGTGAGAAGACAACCAGACAGGTATGGTGACTTTACAAGTCATTATACTGATGTTACTAATGAGTTTGCATTATTTTTATATGAACCTTAGAAATTTGAAGAGGTTGCATGTCAAGCTGTGTGGTTAAGAAAGATTCTTAAAGACTTAGGACAGAAGCAAGAAGGTCTTACGATGATCTATTATGACAATATATTAGCCATAGCAATGTCTAAAAATCTTGTCTTTCATGCCAGATCCAAGCACATTGAAGTAAGACTTCATTTTATCAAAGACTTAGTTTAGAAAGGAGAAATTTAGCTGGAATTTCTGAGCACTCTTGAGCAACCAGCAGACATGCTCACCAAACTTATTACAACAGAAAAATTTGAGAAACACAAAGGACAACTCATACTCACAAATTAAGAGGGAAATTTGTGAGAAATAATTTGTGAGTTAGTTATTTCAATCATCCACATTAGTAAATCAATTAAAGTTCTGGATTACAGCTATCAGTCAATATCCTTGAAGACCAAATTTTATCTTGCAAACTCTCATATTCCATGTTTTGTTTCTAAATTAATTTAATACTTTGTTAAATCTCTAGATCATTAAATATCTCACATTTTTTCATATTTTTTAGTCTATTTATATAATAATTCTATGGCAGTCATTTATACATATATAAAAAAATAAAAATTCAGAAACAAAAAATTCAGAAATATATTTGCAGTTCTATTCCTCTTTTCTCCAACATAAAGAGTATTTTCTATATGTATGTTGTATATGATCAAGTGTTTTTACTATAGATTTTATAGAAAATTAGAGTAGCAACAACCTTTTAACGTATAAGAATTTGACAAGTTCATAAAGGAGCAACCTGAATTGAATATCTATATATCTATATATATATATTTAGAACAAATTCTCATCATTTTGAACTTCCTTGCATCAAAATAGGAATCACCACCAACTGTATATGTGTTCGTTATGTAAATTTACGGATAAGATAAACTGTTGAGAGTGGGCTCAATGTTAGGGGAGTGTAATTAGAATAATAGGAAGCCTAATAACTGTTTACTGGGCTGGGCCGTGTATAACGGAAATAAAAATGATACAAAAACTACGCCGTCTGTGGGAATCGAACCCACGACCACATGGTTAAAAGCCATGCGCTCTACCGGCTGAGCTAAGACGGCTGCTTGATTATAACAATTTGTTTATAATATTATAATATTTAAATGACAATCCACCATCTCTCACCAACCCTAAAATAAAAGGAGAAGAGACTTTGTGCCCACGCAAATAAAGCTTCTTCAACGCCAGAATTTGATGTCAACTTGTGGAAAAAGAAGTTTTAATTTGTGGATGCAACGACTCCAAAGTTTAACAGTACCAAACATAATTGAATTTGGGATGCCAACCAATTGCCAGCGCAAAGCCCTGAACATCTGTCTAGGTATGTCTATGCATGGACTTTGAAGGCACATGCCATGTTTAGATAGCAAATTCAGAACATTTGCGGCATGAATACTTTCGGGCAAACAGCAGGATCAAGTGACCGTTCCCTGTAGAATGTCCAAGATCATGGTCTAGATATCGTATGCTCTACTGTTAGCAAATGCCTTCCAAGCAAGTATATAACATGGGAATATCCAGGTTTATACATAATCTTTGTAATTCCATTGATATTGTAGTATCAAGTGAATAAAGATCAATGAATACACGATCCATCTGATTTCATTCAATAAATCAGATGATCTTTGCTTAATATACTTATTAAGTTGATAGAAGAAAAATGTATACATAAATCATTTGTAATCTTTGCTTCTAAATGTTGCAAGCCACTCAGCAACATCGGCCTCAGCTGTCAATTATCATTCTGCTTAATGAGCGCCTTAGCTGGGTAGAGCCTAGCAGGAAGGTTGGAGAATTCGTTTCGAGATAAATATATCTACTACCTCAGAACTCTGTTTGAGCTTAGGAAAAAGTTCTCTTCGCCAGCAACTGTGGAGTGCAGCCTTCCTGCAGCCCAACCATTGTTGGTTACACGAGCTGCTGCTCGAGCAGGATCCCCAATCACACGGCTTCCGTCAACTTGTTTTTCAAATTCTTGAAGACCGCTTTCCGTTCTCTCTTTCCTTCTCTTCCTCTCCTCATCTCTTTCCTTCCTCAGCCAGCTCTCCACCGTTCTCTACAAGTTCAAAAAATATGCAAACAAGAATTAATGGTAAGCTAAGAAACCTAGCGATTTCAATAGTCAGCAAAACTGAATCAAATCAGTAATCTCTACAAGCCAGGGCTCAAGATCACGATTCCATGTCCAGATATGGAAAGCTAACCATTAGTGATAATTTGCTGGTCTCCTTAACTTTATCCATTGGCATTGCCAATTGCAACTTCCCATGAGCCACATACACCTGAGAAATATACAGGAGTATGATGTTTAGAGAATACATAATAACCCAGCTAACATTTCCAGTTATTGTTACTGTTGTATTCTAGGTAAATGTTGAATGGGAATCAAGACATACAATATGTGATGGCCAGTTCTCCAGACCATCAAATATATGGGTTGCGTAAATAATTGTAGCACCCCGCTCTTCACATTCCCTTTTCAGGAATTTGAGGAGGTCGGCCCTAGCTAGCACATCGAGATCAACTGTTATCTCATCCAGAAGAAGAACCTACATAAGACAACGATAGACTGACAAACAACTAAACACAGGAATAAACCTTTCAAATTATGAATCTCAAGAATTCATGGAAGCAAGAAGATGCATGCATTGAGAATGAACCAAATATAGCTGCTTGATTGTAATTACCATTTAAATGCAAAAAAAAAATGAAAATGCTACCTTGAATGGCTTGAGGAGACCCATACAAATTTGAACACGTCTTCTCTGACCATCAGATACCTTGTGCATCCTCCATGACAGATCAATGTCTAATACCTAAACAACCAACAAAACAAGATACTATTGATATTGGCAAACCGCAAGAAATCAATGTATTTAGCAAAGAATATAAAAAAAAAAATTCATAGCAGTTTACTTTGATTAATTCAGCTCTTCTTTTAGGATCAATTCCTGCCACTCCAAATATCATTTTCTCTGCCGACACATCCATTTGAATCGGAACTTCAAACCCAGCAAAAGCAACCTCCCGCCTCCACTGCAAAAGCAGAGATACGTTTAACAAAATTCAGTATCACATCATTGCCATTAATTTTTGTCACAATCATGCAAAATTTAAATTCAATTTGGATCAATAAAACCTATTTGAGTAAGCATTTCAAATCAATTATTAAAAAAGAAGCTAAATTTAACTATATAATATATAAATAATTAAAAAAAAAAATACAAACTAACCTCTCCTCCAAGATAGGAGAGATCACCGGAGGAAGTCAAAGCGGTGTCGTGGAAAGCAGACCTTCCCAGTACTCTCACCATGTGTGGCTCCACCATATGCTTCCCTCCTATTATCTTCAATATGGTTGTTTTTCCTGCAAGTAATCGATCCAAACACATATTAAAAAGTTAATAATCGATATATCTTTTAAATTTCTTGTAAATAATTCTGCAAGTAGAGGAAAATCGGTTAAACCAGCGCCATTGGATCCGACGAGAAGGCAGCGATCTCCGGCATTGAGAGTGAGAGTGAAATCATCGATCAATGGAGTGGACCCCGGCGGTGGATGGCCGTCGATTCCTGGATAGGTGAACTTCAGTCCGTTGATTTCCACCGTTGGTTTTGAGTTTTCCATCTCCGCCATCTGCAGCTTCCCGAGATGAATACTCGTTCTGACTCACCGAACCATCACAGTTAGAGAATAAAATCGCACGCAACGTTGCTCAACAGCCAACGGTTCTCAAGGGAGGGCTTAACATACGCGGCCTCGCGAGGGCCGTGAGATTCCAAAATTAATTCACGGAGGATCCCTAATGTTATACTTTTTTCAAACTAATGACATATTTTTTTAATTTGTATCAAATAGGTCTATATTTCGTACTGAAATTACGCAATTATCCTCGTAAATACCAAAATTTGGCGATTGTAAAGAATTTTTCAGTCATTTCAATAGAAATTAGGACCTATTTGATATAAATGGTTATGTTATAACTTAAAGTAAGATACCATAAACATATGGGGATCTGAATGTTATTATTGTATTAATTACGCACGTTCAAGTCTTACCCTCTTCTCGTTCTCCTTCTCCTTCCTCCTGATTTCAAGTTACTAGGTTCCGAGAAAGCCTATGCTAATGGCAGCAATATACAGTCTTTACATCATCAACAAATCCGGCGGCTTGATTTTCTACAAGGTAATATCTTTTTCTCTTTGTATCTGTTTCGATTATCGAAAATCAGGAGTATATTTAGTGAATTATATAATTTTTGTTCTTCGGAGAAAATCAGGATTATGGATCTTCTGGGCGAATGGACACCAATGATAGCTTGAGAGTGGCGAGTATATGGCATTCTATGCACGCGATTTCCCAGCAGTTATCGCCTACAGCTGGCTGTTCTGGCATTGAACTCCTTGAAGCTGATACCTTTGATCTCCACTGCTTCCAATCTCTCACTGGTACTTCTCGTTTCAATATTAACATAAATTGCTCTTTACATGCTTGTGTTTATGATTTTTGGATTAGATGGGTTATATTGCATTTCGGAGTTGATTCTGTTTATTAGAGAATTTGGAGAGAAATACTGGAAGGGAAATAATGGAAAGAGAATGCAATTCGAAGTTCAATCATGTTTGATAAATTGCACTCTCGTCGCCGTCTATTTTGCACCGGTTCTGCAGAGAAGCCGGTAATGGTCAGTGGATCAGGAGGGAAATTTAGGCTTTAACCTCTGTTTCTATTCATTTCCATTCTAACTAAAATTCCCAATGATAGGAAATGAATCGAAATTTCCTTATTTTCCTGAATCAAAACCAATTGTTAGGCCGAGTTTGTAAGCCAGAGAGCCTTAAACTTGTGCTAAGGGAATGAAAATAAGAAACATGCCATATAAAAAATGCGGAAGTTAGTAGCCAGTAACCAACTGTATTTGCTGCAACTAAAGTGGGAAAATTTGAGACCTGCAAGCTATGAACCTTTGAAATGAATATATTATGCCTATGGTTAAATACAAGTGAACTAGGGAATGCTTTGACGCCATCCAAAGTGCTTTCAAACAGTGAGGAGTATGTATAACTTATAAGTATAATGGTGTAGTCTTGGGAGAAATAAACAAAACAGTTTTTGGAATTGAAGAGATTCTAAGTGGATTTTGGTGAAGGACTTGATAGTTTCTTTTTAGAAAGCACATAGTGAATTAAAAAGCCAATCGAAATGCTTTTTGGAAAAGCTTTTAGCATATGTTTTTCCATTTCTTTTTCTCTCAGGTACTTTTGCTGAAAATTTTCCACTTGAAGGCACATTTTACAAACCTCGCACTCGCATTACTCATGCTGATCTTTGTTTCTGTGTTGATTCTTATGTGTTTTCATTGGCAACTTGACATTGGTGAAGTAGTATTGATTTTTTATGTTTTAAATCAATTTGATTAGTTTTTTAGAAAATGTTTAGTTCCCACTTTCTTCAAGTGTGAAGTAATGCTAGTGATCTTCTCTGGCAAATGATAAATTCAGAAAATGATAGTTTTCTTTTTTGACATACAGGGACAAAGTTCTTTGTGGTATGTGAACCTGGGACTCAGCACATGGAATCTCTCTTGAAATTTATCTACGAGTTGTACACGGATTATGTTTTGAAGAATCCCTTTTATGAGATGGAGATGCCTATACGATGTGAACTCTTCGACATCAACCTATCACAGGCAGTACAGAAGGATCGTGTTTCTTTGTTGGGACGATAAACTACTCTAAAACACATATCTTATCAAATCTCTTTTAGTTCTGTTTTCTTGATTTGTATCTAAGCAATAGAAGGACGATTGGCTGTGGCTTGTGCATGATACATTTATGTGATATTTTGGTTTTCAGTTATAGACAATGAAAGTTGTCAGATATGTAGTTATGTTTTTGGTTTTATTGGATGAGCCATGATTTCCAGTTAGTAGATAACCTCTTTTGAAATTTAATGTTAATAACCTGGAGATCCATTCATCCGAATATTGCTACATGTATTTAGAATCACGGTTGCATTATCAGCACGAGAACAAAGTAAGAGGTACTCAAACAAGCTCGATTACATTTGCATATAATCTAGGTGCACATTTCTGCTCTCATTTCAGGTATAATAACCCACTGTATATTAACCTAAACAAAAACTGTACACTGCTTAAACATTGTTACGTTACACAGAGTAAATGCTTAAACTCTATTTCCCATTCGGGCATGGCATGTTAAAAGAAAAAATTGGAGAAACTGCATCAAAATACCTCCTCTAAGCACGAAGAGGGGAAGCAGAAGGCCTGAGATAAGCAGTTGGTTCACCATTGGAACGAAGATGACCTTTTCCACTGTGCTCTTTTTGAGCACCTTTTTGCATATTTTTTGAATCCTGAAATTGTTCTAATTCTTTTACCACCTCCTCCATGTCTGGCCTGAACTTGGCTTCCATAGCAAGGCATTTAAGTGCAAGGGCAGCAACCCTTTGAGCCTGAGCCAGTGAGTACTGGCCTTCTAGACGAGGATCCAGAACGCGAAATATTCTACGTTTGTTCAACAGGTATGGTTTTGCCCACTCCACAAGATTGTGTTCTCCAGAAGGCCGATTTTTGTCTATAGCTCGTCGACCAGTTAACATTTCCAAAAGAACAACTCCAAAGCCGTATACGTCGCTCTTGGCAGTCAGATGACCTTCTCAATTAAAAATTAAATCGATGATCAGGACAGAGATACATCACTTCTGTTCAGTATATTCCAACAACATTAGCATACTGCTAACTGCAGTTTGGCACAAAAACATAGTTACAAATAGATATTGACCTTTTTTGTCCTTCATGAAGGGATGTTGGTGTGTTTGTTATTCAACAATACATCAAAGATATGTTGCAGTAACTTCCATGGAAGCACTGCCAATGATTGAGAGTCGGGGATCTTTTCTTTCTTTTCATTATGCATTCCCTAATCCCCGACCCAGTGTAAAAGCTTCTTTGATATCCGAAGAAGGTATAGGCATTTCCAGAAAGAATATTGATAATTCAAAAATGTTTTTACAGGAGTAAAGGCCCTAAAAACACTTCTACTAGGCCCCCGGCAACACCCTACACATGAATCTAGGATTTTATTGAATAAAAAATAGAGGTAAGCCATACCAGTGGCTACATACTCAGGAGCCGCATATCCATAGGTACCCATGACCCTAGTAGAGACATGGCTCTGATCACCAGTTGGTCCATCCCTTGCCAATCCAAAATCAGAAAGTTTTGCATTATAGTTCTGCCAAAACATAGACAAGCAAGTCAGTAGCAGAGCAAATAAATCCTATTAAACCATAGATTTGCATGAGCAACCGGTTTAAAAATGGCATTAAAAGATTGAGGCTAAGTTACATACCGAATCAAGCAAGATATTAGAAGTCTTGAAGTCACGGTATATAACTTTTGGTTCAGCACTGTGAAGGAAGGCAAGGCCCTTAGCAGCACCAAGGGCAATTCTCATTCTAAGGCTCCAAGAAAGAGGCTGGAAGTGAGATCCTCCTGTTTCAATATCAGTTAATATGCTTCCTCTCTGAAAAATAAATGAATCAATGGTAAAAACACCACTCTGTATAAGGGATGTAAGAAACTTACTCCTGAACAGATGATTTTCCATACTGCCCCGGGACATGAACTCATATACCAGTAGTCGATGCTCATCCTCTAAACAGTAACCAATCAACTTTACAAGATTAGGATGATACAACTGCCCCAGATAGTTGATTTCTGTCTGCATGTCCAAAATATGATACAGAATCAATACCGTGCTATAAGAGATGTCCTTAGCAGTAATGCACTTAATGGCTTCTATAAATTCACTGGTACCTAAAAAAATGTATTAAAACCTAATTGTTGTGTCATTTGGAGAAGTTGATCATCCTAGTTGAATCACATAAAGCCAATGCGGAACAATAAATAAAAAGGATCCACTTCTAATATAGTCCTAGTATGCCTAGATTCCTCATTATTGGAACGTGAAACAATGTGTAACTTTGAAGCATACAGAATCATACATATAAACCTTCAAAATGAGAAGTTGAGGCTAGTCATGAAAAATTTATGTAATGAAATTAGAGGAACCAAATGTAAACTTACCAGCCATTCCTTGTGACCCTGGAATCCTTCTTGGTTAAGCCTCTTCACAGCAACCACCATGCCAGTACCAGGCCTGGTAGCCGTAAGTGAATGTTCTTCAACCCATCCTTTGAAGACAGAACCAAAACCACCCTCCCCTATAACACTATCTGGCCGGAAGTTTCTGGTGGCTGTCTTGAGGTCACTGAAGGTGAAATTCTTTATATTCGATGACTGCAAGATCTCACCCTCACTCCGTGGGGTTTGAGGCAGGGAAAATGAATTGGTCTTACCACTGGAACTGCTTAAGTTGTTTCCATCTCTGCTGACATTCTTTGAATTCACTTCTGCAGAAAAAGCAGATGTCTCATTTCCAAACATTACAACCGAAATATTTGCTGTAGAGAACAAAAATGTTGACAATTACCATGGTACACAGATGTCAATAACACAAGAGTGTTAGATTACAATAACGTTAGCAACATAGAAGTCCCACAAATTGGAAAAGGCTGAACAAAGAAAGTTATAACATCCAAACATAGAAGATTAGCATACTGTTTACTCTGCAGCACAATTCAACATTACAACTCACTACAACCACCAATAGTTACAGTTATGTCAGAAATTTTTTTGCAATTACATCATTTGTTTTGGTGTTCCAAACTAATGAAGAACAAGTCTCAACTCAAACCATATAATTCCCCTATATATCATAGTCTGATTCCAAAGAAAATGAAAAACCAATCATCCATACAAAATATTCACTAAAATACCCTCATAGAATCAGCGAATGAAGCCTTGTAGAAACCTAAAACATTCCTAAATAAGCTGTCAAACCCATCTACATAAACAAGTGATAAAAAAAGTACGTACTTTTCAATCAATAAATACTGTCTGGTTTCAGCAGCGCAATACAATACAATCAACAGTTTAAAAATAGTAACACAAAAACATAGAACTACAAGAATACCTATATGGGAAGGACTTTCAGCCTTGACTCGGCTACTCCAGCAAGTACCCATCCAAAAAGAACAAAACACACAGATCTTCTATTTCTTCAACAAAATAAGCTGAACCCAGAACTCCAACTCAACAAATGATTCACTCCTGAGTCAAGACAGATTCTGGGTTGTGATCTTTTCTGTGTTGGCTTTCCACTTTCTGAGGGGATTTGGCTTGAATCCTGGATTAAAAGAGACGAAAAAGTGAACAAAAAAGCGGTCTTGTTCCTTGGTTTTTTTTTAACCCTTTTAAGACCTTGGCCAATCAAAGACAGTTGACTTGCTTTTTAGCTTCTTGTCCTCTATCAGTCCAACAAACAACCATGACCAGAAACCATAATATTCACAGCAGTAGTTTTAATTAGAATGTTACATTGTTTGATTAATTTGAGATAAGGAAGAGGTAAAAAACAACGTGTTAATTACGTGATTAATGAGTACTGACATCCTTCCCATCATCTGATTACCAGTGCTTGTCTGTTTCACAGGCTGCAGTCATTCTGGACCATTGGATTCTATTTCAATAACAATTAGACTCTTCGTTAGATCCTCAATGATTAGTCAAAATCTATTGCTTGCGCTCGGTCACATGAGAAAAGTGACTAAAATGCAGAAGTCCATACCAATACCATATGCACTCTCCATTAACCGTCCGATCCAAAATCTTCCCCAGATTTGTATTTGATTTTAAAAATAACCTAATTTTTTTTGGTTATTTTAAAAAAATAAAAAACTAACCACTGTATAATCATTAATGATATGATAGTATTACTAGTTGGTAGATGGCACCAAGACTTAGATTAATAATCTAACCAAAAGTTGACCATATTTTAAAATTTAATTTAGCCACATTTATGTGTTTCACTAACGATCATGCAAAAGTTTAGGCAAATTTTGGTACATGCATCCCGTTCAACTCCAATATTTTAGAGTATTCACCAATGTGGGAACACTTAGTAATGTCATTAGAAGCACCATTCAAAGTATACTATACTATATTATAATTAATATATGTAAATATATAATTTTAATTATTTATTGTTTAAAAAAATAAAAAATTAAAAATTAAAAAATAAGGTATGTTCGTTATGTAAGATATTAAACTTTTAAATGATCGAGATAAGGATATACCTTAAAATTTATTTTCGATTAGATTAATTTTTTATTTTTTTATTTATATTATAATTTCACAAATTATATATACACACAAAGAGACAAAGAGATTAGAATTATCTTCTAATCCTTTTTATTATTAATTTAAGCATATATTAATGCATAACACAATTAATAATAAATAATTTAAATTTTTTAATTTATATCATAAAATATAAAATTAATTTATAAATTTTGTTAAGATATAATTTAAATTATTTATTATTAATTATGTCACGTATCAATATGTTAAAAGTTAATGGAATATAAATAAGTCTCAACGAGTTTCTAAAATTTATTCTCGAGTTGAACCAATTCCTTTAAATAAAAAAGATTAAGAGAGAATTATAGTCTATATATACTCACACAAAGAGTTCAACTAGTATCGTATTGTTTGCTTTAGCCACTTAGAGTGACACAAGGAACTCCCCCTTAACACCTCATGAATTTTGTTTCTAATGCCTAAAATTTTAACTCAAAAAATCTTATAATAATTAAGGGGTAGAATACTTGATACACATAACTCAAACTCAATCTTAAATATACAAAATTTCGCAATCCATTCTTCTTGAGGCCAACCTCGTTGCAGTAAGTTGGGGTAATGGGTTTTGATTTGTTTATTTTGTTGGGTCTGATTCTGAATCATGGGCTGTAAAATCTTAGGAACAGCATCTTAGGCATCGTATTGTCAGGTTTCTGGTCCATATAGATACTATTTTCTCTGGGCTTCATTCTTCTGGAAGTTGTTAATGGATCCAACATTGTGCCTCTTTAAGGAAAAAAAAAAAAAAAAAAGAGAGAAGAGAATGTAAGTTTCAGCAGCAAACGAGTGACCCAAGTTTCAAGAAAAAGGTTTCCCTGCAACCGAAGGGAGCAATGTCTTTACAGGGGCCGCTAAGCAGCCTTTATACGGGGATGTTCCCCTTTCACCGAACCAGGAGTTGGTTAAATGGTTTGGTTTAAACACGTGAACGGCTCAGGCAGTCTCAGATGTGCAGGTTCAGGCTGAGGGAGATTTTGGCCCTGCTCCTGCACATTTTATTGCATGGCAACATGTGCCAGGGGAGGGTTGTATCAAACGCTGTCATATATGAGAGATGGCACGGCATGGCGGTTTCCCAGGAGAATCCCTCAATTTTACCATGGCTCTGATACGTCGATTCTCCCATTTTTTCACTCCCAAAAATACCCTCCTTCGGCTTTTACACCAGCAAAGCACACTCTGTTCCTCTCCTCCGTTTCCTTCGTAAAAGTAAAGGAGAGAAATGGACCCAGGACGAGAGTAGAAAAGGAGAGAAGGGGGAGTGGGGATAAAAATCGACGTAACGTATCACTGACAGATCTCAGACTGAGTTGATCAGAGCGGAGCAGAAGGGGTGGTGGTGTCGAGTCGCAATCAGAGTGCATATCCTTGTGCCGTGAAACGCGGACTACAGTCCTCCCCCAGCCCTACCTATGCGGCAGCCTTTACCTCGGTAGTCCCCCCTCCTCCGC
>CP135540.1:5325046-5357648 GCA_032402905.1 Khaya senegalensis
TAAAAAAATTATTAATATTTAAAATATTTTAACAAATAAATCACTTCAGATATTTAAAATATTTAAAAGAATACGAAGTGTAAAACAAAAACGAACAAGAGAAATGACCAGCGCGTGACCTAAAAATAAAACAGTTCAATTTAATAATTACAATATAAATTTGGGCACAGTTTTCCAGATTATTCAAAAATTACAAATAATTAATGATGCTGTTACAAAGACGCCTCCATGGATTATTCGAGGCGTAGGTGAACCGCCTTCATAAAAGACTAAAGAGGAGGGTGTGTGCGTGAGAGAAAGGCGAATATATAATTGGGAATTAGGGTCTGGAAGAAGTGAATCTTAAATTGGAAGCAAACTGGGGAGTGGAAGCTCGCGATTGAGGGAGTGTTTGGGGTTTTGTACTGGTTGGCTGGTGCGTCACTGGCGTTCTGGTTCTGATATTGGCATAATGGAAATCGATTCTCCTCCTGATTTCACTCCCCCTAGGCCTCGTGATCGAGTTATACGGGTATACCTTTCTTATCGTTTCTTTTATTTATTTTCTATTAATTTGTTTCTTTCTCGGTTGTTTCGGATTTTTTTCTTCTTTCTTTCGACTGATTAATCGGTGTGTTACTGTAAAATTTATATGGACAATAATGGCGTCCATTCGACGTGGTCTTGTCCTTGGTTATCTTGCGCTTGTATCTAATTTCGGTATTCATTTTCTTTTAGTCACAAACTAAAAGAATTGCAGTTTTGGGAATAGTTGAAGAGAAGCAAAACGGATTTATTGTTACGTGAGATTACTGTTATCTGAATAAAGTTACATTATCTTTACGTTCTGTGTTCTATTGTTAATCCAGAGGCTGGTAAATATTGGAGTTCCAGAGGAGTTCCTTGATTATCGTGGAATAGTTACTTTTGTGAAGAATGATGGGTCCCGCATACCGGAGCTAGTATCTGCTATACTGCCCACAGATGAGGAAGTAGCAGAAGTTATACGAGAAGCTAGGGCGAGGAATAAAAAGGCCTCGGTGGGGCCAAATATGAAAGGCCGATTTCGTGAGAGCATGGTATGGTTACAATGGTTAATGTTTGAGAGGGAACCAGAGAAAGTTTTGAGGAAGCTATCAAAAATTGGGCAGCGTGGCGTTTGTGGGGCTGTTTGGGGACATAACGATATAGCATACAGGTGTAGGACTTGTGAACATGACCCAACTTGTGCAATTTGTGTTCCTTGTTTTCAGAATGGAAATCACAAAGACCATGATTATTCGATTATTTATACTGGTGGTGGATGTTGTGATTGTGGTGATGTTACAGCATGGAAACGCGAGGGATTCTGCTCAAAGCATAGAGGTGCCGAGCAGATACAACCACTACCAGAGAAGTTTGCAAAGTCAGTCGCGCCTGTTCTTGATGCCATTTTCTTTTGTTGGGAAAACAAGCTATCATCTGCAGAATCTGTTGGTCAGGAAAACCCAAGAGTGAGCGATCATGTTGCAGAACGTAGGAAGGTGGCAAATGAACTAACGTTTGCATTGGTTGAGATGCTTTTAGAGTTTTGCAAAAATAGTGAGAGTTTGCTCAATTTTGTTTCCAAGAGGGTGATCTCTGTGGTTGGTTTATTGGAGATTCTGATCAGGGCAGAGAGGTTCTTAAGTGATGCAGTTGTCAGGAAACTCCACGAGTTGCTCTTTAAATTGCTGGGAGAACCCATCTTCAAATACGAGTTTGCTAAAGTATTCTTAAGTTATTACCCAGTTTTTGTGAATAATGCCACTAGAGAGTGCAGTGATGATACTATAAATAAGTATCGACTGCTGTCTACATTCTCTGTTCAAATTTTTACAGTACCCACTCTAACACCACGTCTTGTTAAAGAGATGAACCTCCTGGAAATGCTGTTGGGATGCTTGGCTGACATTTTTGTTTCTTGTGCCGGAGAAGATGGCTGTTTACAGGTAATTTTATTTTTCTTTTTAAATTATTATGATGAATCATATTCATATGCATGTGCAATCCTTAGCATGACTTTGTGGTGGACTTCATGAGTTCTGCAGTTTATTGTATTTGCAGTTTCTTAAACAATTATTTCCTGTATACCTCTAGAAAACTTTCTTACTGTAAAGATTATCAGATATACTAAAGGGAGAAACAGCTTTATTATATGCTTCTATTTTGCCCCCTTTGGTGCCAAGAAAAATCTATATGATCAATGACCTCCTTTTCTACAAAAACTATGACACAACATGTGAACCATTAGATGAAAATACTTTGAATGGTTCAGATTTTGAAATGTGTTATTGTGGAGGTGCATTAATTATGCCGATAACACTATTCCATTATGTTTGCCAAGAACTTGTTGGAGGAAATAATAATTCTATTGAATATTTGGAGATTGATATTTGGAAGAATTTATTTTCTTGGCACTCTCTCCTAAAAGTTTGATATTTCTTTTTGCCATTGAAGTTTCTGGATGATTTAGATTTCAAGATTCAATTTTGTTATTCTTTTTTTTTTATCATGGATGGGTCATTTATATAAGAATAAAAAAAATACAAAAACGTCTCCTCTGGTGACATTTTTGTAAATATGCTGATTGAGTTGTCAAGCTATTGAGATAGTTAAGGATTTTATGGTGTATGGATCCTTGTGTATAAAACACTTAGTTAGCATCAGCTTTGTGAGAATCTGATTGTTCTGTTTAGTTTGGTTCCCCAGTCTGTTGCCCGTAAATATTGCGTTTCTTTTGTTCTTGGTTGTTGGTTCTGCCCAGTGATGTGTAATATTTATATATTGCTGAGATTAGTTGATTGTGTTTGTTGTTGTCCTGGTATTTGCATGTGCATCTGTTGTGTGGGGTGCATTTTAATAGTCAAAAACTTAAGGATGAAAATAGGGTTTCTTTTACCACCTGCAGTTGTATGCATAGATAGAAGGGGAAATTGTTGATCACCTCCTTTTTCAGGAGTTATGGTCCCTTCTCCTTTTGTGGTTGTAGCTGAGTGATGTGATAACTCATATCTGACTTATTGGTTAGTTGGAGAGGAGTCATGAGGAAAGATAGGAACAGAGTACTTTTAGATGCTGTTACAGACATATCTGTTTCGTTGCATCAGATTGGAACTAAATAGCATTGTGCCACGTCTTGTCTGTGCTAGTATTTTTTTTGGAGTTTGTAGCTGGACCAAATTTTATGATTTAGCTTGCATAGTGATTCTTTTCTATACTTCCATCTAGTCAGGTGGCATTAGTTTTGGAATTTTCTGTCAGTATTTTATCCATTACAAGAATATACCATATATGCATACCAGTATAATTCCTTGACAGTCTTATGGACAGGCCTTTGGTTGAGCTAGGTTTTAGACCCACAATTAATACATGTGCATTTCGACCTTGTAAAAGTTATGTTTTCAATTGCACAAATTTATTGATACGATTTTTTTTTTTCCTGTCTAAGTATTAATGTATGGATCCTAGTTTTCTCCTTTTGGTTGTTTCTTTTTTTTTAAAGCAAATTGGAGAAATGTTCGTATTTATGTGTGAGAATTTGCAAGGCTGTTTATGGGCTGGAATTCATTTGCTAGCTTCTCTTTGGGCATCAATGACAATGGATTTCAAGACACTTTCTTTTTATTAAAATAGGGGAGAGGTTTTGTGCTAGCATGAATATCTGGATTGGGACTTTCAGAGATCTGTATAGTGATTTTATATTGTTGATCTTATGTCAATGGATAATTTTATTTTGTATAGACTTTGTGGTTCTGTCCAGGCTGATCTTGGTTTTGTGGACGGCTTAGCTTGTTCACTTTTAGCAATTCCCATACTGTTGTTAATATATTGTAAGTTTTGTTTAAAAAACCATGTGCCAAGGCTAGCAGAAGGAAAGGATAGTATATTGTGAAGTTTTATGATCTAACATACATGCAGGATTTCCAATTTGAATTCTTCTAGTTTAATTCATATAATAATAATTGAGAAAAAAAGTGCATGCGTGATTTCCAATGTGAATTCTTCTAGTTTAGTTTATACAACAGTAATTAAGGAGCAATAAAAGTAACACAAGAATCTGCTAGATGTATGGGACCTTATTCACCTATTTGTATTTCAGTGCAAATGTTTTTAACTGAAATTCTGATAGTTTGTCATGTTACTGTTTTATTCATGTGTTTATTTTTAACCTTGTCAACGTGTCTTTTTTGGTCCTTTTTTTGGTAGTTTGGCAGTTGTATTTTCTTTTCCTTGCTGTTTCATTTGAAAAAGTTCACGGTATATATGTTTTGCAGATTTCAAAATGGGCAAATTTGTATGAGACCACTAATCGTGTGATTGGAGATATTCGATTTGTTATGAGCCATGTTGTAGTTTCTAAATATGCAACCCATGACCAGCCAGATATCTCAAAAACTTGGATGAAACTCCTGACTTTTGTGCAAGGAATGAACCCTCAAAAGAGGGAAGATGGCGCTCATGCAAGAGATGAAAATGAGCATATGCATTTGCCTTTAGTTTTAGATCATTCTATTGCAAACATTCAACCTCTTCTGGTGGATGGAGCATTTTCTTCTGCTGGTACTGAAGAGGCAGCTGATGATTTTA
Source organism: Khaya senegalensis (assembly GCA_032402905.1). Classification (NCBI taxonomy): domain Eukaryota; kingdom Viridiplantae; phylum Streptophyta; class Magnoliopsida; order Sapindales; family Meliaceae; genus Khaya; species Khaya senegalensis. Next base: position 5,329,634 of record CP135540.1, read on the forward strand.
ACATGTATAAACAAGATATTGGTGATGGGGATAGCCTAAGACATGCAAAAGTTGGACGCCGTTCTCAGGAAAGCTCTGTATGTGATGCAGCGGGGAGGAGCAGTACTTCTGCTGGTACATCAAAGGCTGGTGATATTATATCTGATGCTGTTTGTGATGTTTTGCTTCCTCCAGCCGTCACATGGTTAGCACATGAGTGCCTGAGGGCTATGGAGAATTGGTTTGGAGTTGATGATAATAGATCTGCTTCTCTTCATTCTGTGTTATCTTCAAATACCAGCAGAATTTCTATTAATAATTTTATTGCATTTAAGAAAACATTATCTAAAATTAAAAAGGGCAAATATATTTTTAATAGACTTGCTGGTTCAATTCACGTTCCAGTCGCATCAATTGGTATTGAAGAGAGTGGTGACTTGGAGAATGCTAAAAGTATGGGGAACGAAGGTAAAACAACAGATAGTGGTGAAAGAGATAAGAATTCCTGCAGGTCTACTGATTCTACTGATGGTGGAAAGGAAGGAGAATCTTCCATAGAATCAGATGATCTAAGTGGTCTGAGTTTGTGTTATTGGCCAGACATTATTTATGATGTTAGTTTGCAAGATGTATCAGTCCACATTCCATTACATCGACTACTTTCCTTGATTTTACAAAAAGCGTTAAGAAAGTGTTATGGTGAATCTGCTTCACATGTGTCTGGAAATCCATCATCAGCAGTCTCTATGGACTTCTTTGGGCATATCCTTGGGGGATGCCACCCTTGTTGGTTTTCTGCCTTTGTTATGGAGCATCCTCTGCGAATTAGGGTATTCTGTGCCCAGGTTCATGCTGGAATGTGGGTGAGGAATGGGGATGCTGCTGTGTCATCTTGTGAGTGGTACCGTGCTGTTCATTGGTAGGTAATTTTTGATTCACATATGTTAGATTTTTTATGAAAGAGGTTGTACATGGTATTTCTTGTTGGTCATCTTTGAAGATTTGAAAAGGGGGGTGGGAGGGAGAGGATTGCTTATGGTGTTTCTGATTTTTTTTTTTTCTTTTCCAGGTCTGAACAGGGTTTAGAGCTTGATCTGTTTTTGTTGCAGTGCTGTGCTGCATTGGCTCCAGCTGATCTCTATGTCAATAGAATTATAGAGCGCTTTGGGCTGACAAACTACCTTTCTCTTAATCTTGAACGGTCTAGCGAGTACATACCAATCCCCTATCTACCTGATATCGTCATATGTTTTGAATGAGTCATATCTGTTTCTATATCTAATTGGATTGATATAAACCATGGTCGTCAACTAATTTTCTTAGTTTTGCAAATATAAAGGCATGCCTCTTTGAAAGATTTCCTAATAAACAATGCGTATGAGACTAACTGCAGATCAAGCTGCTTGGAAGTAAATTAGCTTCCTTATGGGTCATGACATTAGGATCTAAAATCTCTTGGAATTTATCATACTTTTAATATCTGAAAGGATTCGAATTGAAGTGTTGAACTTTGCATAGGCCATTGACCTCATCTTATATGGGATGAAATGTCAGTTTCTTATTTTCCTTACCGGCTTTGCCTGTTTCTTGTTCTCTTTTGTTGTTCCCAAACATCAGTCAATAACGTTAATGGGTGATGGTTTTGGGAAGTCTGCTCGGTTTAGGAGCAGGGCAACAAGAGAATATCTTTTGGAGTTGATTTGGCTGTTAACGTGTTTTCTAAAACTTCCATGACGTGCATGGATGTGTTGCGTTCTCTTTTCAGGGTAAGTGACCCTCATATTTATCTTTATGTGCCTTCATGTTGAGGATTCTGGCTTTTCTATTGTTATAGTGGTTTTGGGTAGGAGTCATCAGCTTTATATTTTTTTTAGCTATATTGATGTTATGTTAAAGATTTCTGTGTTTTCAGGTATGAACCAGTTCTTGTACAGGAGATGCTCACTCTTATTATACAGATTCTCCAAGAAAGGCGATTTTGTGGGCAAACAGCAGCTGAAAGTTTGAAAAGAGAGCTGGTTCATAAGTTGGCTATTGGAGATGTCACTCATAGTCAATTGGTAAAATCTCTGCCAAGTGATCTCTCCAAGTTTGACCAGCTGCAGGAGATTTTGGATACAGTTGCTGTGTACTCAAATCCATCTGGTTTTAATCAGGTTTGTTTTGTGTTTGAAATATCTGTTAATGTGCTTGAGTTGACCTCTTTTTGAATAAGTCAGTTTTATTTTCCTTGGTATCATAGGGAATGTATTCATTGCGACGGGCATATTGGAAAGAACTGGATCTTTACCATCCTCGTTGGAGCTCAAGAGATTTGCAAGTTGCTGAAGAAAGATACTTGCGTTTCTGCAGTGTCTCTGCATTAACCACCCAGCTACCCAGGTGGACAAAGATATATTTTCCGCTTGATAACGTAGTTGGTCTAGCTACATGTAAAGTGGTCCTTCAATTAATTCGTGCGGTGCTATTTTATGCTGTTTTCACTGACAAATCTACCAACTCTCGTGCTCCTTATGGAGTTATTTTAACTGCATTGCACCTACTTGCATTAGCATTAGATGTCTGTTTTCAGAAAAGGAAGTCCGGTGATCAGTGTTGTGACCTTGGAGATTCAATTCCCATGGTAGATTTTGCCAGTGAAGAAATTTCTGAGGGATTAAATTATGGTGCTGGTAAACAGAGCTTGTTGTCACTTCTTGTTTCCTTGAGGGAGATGCACAAGAAAGAAAGCATGGACAACTTTGTGGAAGCAGTCAATTGCAATCTTTCTTCTTTGATTGAAAGTTTACTGAAGAAGTTTGGTGAGATTGATTCTAGATGCATGATCAAACTGCAACAACTTGCACCTGAAATTGTCAGTTATTTGTCACAATCCCTTCCAAGAAGCAATGCTGGTGAATCATCGTCAACTTCTGATAGTGAGAGACGCAAGGCGAAAGCTCGAGAAAGACAGGCTGCAATATTGGTGAGATTTTGTTTTGTATTTGTATCCTGTTTTTTCTTTTCTGTCAGTTTTACCAGAAAAAGGAGACAAAAAATCTTGAAAAGATATCAATTGAAAGTAATCACAGTTAGAATGGAATATTTTGGGATAAGCAGTGCATTTATTCTTTGTTAATTTGGATGGTTAGAATTAGAAGGGCCAAGGTGTCATGCTTTTGCCTAAATTGTTAATGAAAAGGGAAAAAAAAAAAAAAAAGAAGGAATGTATCCTAAATGCTATTGGTCTTATTGCTCCACAATTTATCAATTTGTGTCCATGATCAACTAAGGTGTATGAAAACATTGAATTAAACTGGATCTTGTTTTGGCTGGATTGGTGAATGTAATTTTCAATCCAGGTGTGGATTATCTTTCTCATGTTTACTTTTAATGATATGCAGGAAAAAATGAGAGCTGAACAATTCAAATTTTTATCGAGCATTAGTTCCACTGCAGATGATGGTCCAAAATCTACACCAGATGTAACAAACTCTGATGCTGAACACAATTTGGAAGAGTCTGTACAAGATGTGTGTGCCCTTTGCCATGATCCGAATTCCAAAGCTCCAGTTTCTTACCTGATTCTTCTTCAGGTAAGCAACTACTTTGTGTGTCTGCTGTTATCTGAGCTCATCAACTAACATTTTTGGTTGAAGGATTTTTGTATTAGCGAACAACTTCTGCTATCGTATGACCTGATGTTTTTCTTTATGCTTTCCCTTTTTTTTTTTATTCGGTTGTCTTTATGGAAAAGAAATCTAGGCTTTTGAGCTTTGTTGACCGAGGTCCCCCATCATGGGATCAAGTTCACTGCTTAGGCAAGGAGCATGTCACTATCACCTCAGATAAGGTGGTCAATAAGGGTGGAACAAGCACTTTATCTAGTGGTTCGGGAGTCGTTTCATCATCTCAGTTGCCACAGATTGTTGAGGATGCAGTTAATCAATTTGCCTCTAATGGGCTACCTGAAGAAGTAAATGCTTTTCTTGAATTTGTCAAGGCTCATTTTCCTTCAGTGAGAAATATTGAAGTACCTTGCAGTCTCAGCAATGGAAGGAAGAGTACTGCCTCAACCTTGGAGATGTTTGAACAAGATATTTACTTATCTGTTTGCAGAGAAATGCATAAGAACATGCTGCATCCAGATTTTATGGAGGAGGATGAAGGGTACTCAGTTGCTGACAGTGGTCCAGAAAACAGTGGGAACGCTGAATCTCTCTTGGTTGGAAAATATGTCGCTGGTCTTTCAGGAGAGACAAGAGAAAATCCTTCAGCTTCTGAAGTTTCTGGTGGTGATAGAATAGCAACAGAATCTAGTTCACAACAGTCAGTTTATGATGGATTTGGCCCTATGGATTGTGATGGAGTCCATCTTTCGTCCTGTGGGCATGCTGTGCATCAGGGTTGTCTTGATCGCTATGTATCATCATTGAAAGAAAGGCAAGTTCTCTTCACAAGAACAGGAAATTGGTTTTATTTTTCAATCTTTTTTCAAGTTTGCCCCATAATTACTTACCCACCCAACCCTCGGTTTTCTTTCTTTTCCAGTGTCTTGCCGTGCATAAATCATTTGATGCAATTCATCTTATGGTTTTGTTATCCAAAAGTGCAAAAGAATGCAAAATAACAAGAAATAAAACCAAAATTATAAGCTCAAAATTACCAAAACACATTTTTCAACATTTTACGTGCCTAGCTGTTGTAATCAAATAAATAAATATTGCATCTTATCTGTGATAAAATATTAAAACAATATGTGTATGGATGTGATTAAAGGTAGGTCATAGCTGCATTTTGAGTTCTGGTAGTCATAAAGACGAACATGTACGTGTTTGAATCAAGCACATGGTTGCTTGGCAATCTGTTAAAAAAAAGTCAAGTACTTTAGCGTATGGTCTCTTTGTTGAGGCATAGAAAATGCTTCAGTGAACCTTTTTGCTGCTTATCATGGTAAGAATTTGTTGTTAGTGCCACTGATTTATTAAGCTCCCTCCCCTATATCTTGTCTCAAAATGATTCCATTATCAATGTTGTTCAGATTTTTGAGTGGGCAATCTTGACAGGTTTTGCCCCTCATATGTTACTTTCACAAGTTTTGACCAAATGATGCATCTGGATCTATAAACCTGTATCAATATGGAAGCATGTCTATGGAAGCATGTCTAGAATAAGGCTTAATGTATTTACTTAACACTTTTGCACAGATTTAACAGAAGAATTATTTTTGAAGGAGGGCATATTGTGGATCTAGATCAGGTACTAGTTAATTGTTACTAATAATATTGATTATTTTGGCCTTATGAGTTTTTTTTTTTAATTTTTTTTTACACAGGTACTAGTTAATTGTTACTAATACTGTTGATTATTTTGGCCTTATAGGTTTTTTTTTTATTTTTTTATTTTTACAAAATTGTTGGTGGTGTTCATTTTTCTTTCTGTCAGGGTGAGTTTCTCTGCCCTGTATGTCGACAATTAGCAAATTCTGTCTTGCCTGCACTGCCTTGGGATTTCCAGATGGTTTACAAGCAACCTACTCCAAGTATTGATTCGACACTTGATGCAAACTCATTGCTAACACCAATGGAAGAGAGTAATTCCCTTCGGCTTCCACATGCTTTGTCTCTCTTGCAATCAACTGCCAATGTGGTCAGAAAGGACGATGTTATTAAATCTTTTCCCCCGATGAGAACTGAAAGAATGAGATCGAATTTTGAAGCTGTGTCTCGTCAGATGTGTAAAATGTATTTTCAAAACAAACAGGATAAGTTTTTTGGATCAGCCAGGGTAAACCATTCATTGATCATGTGGGATACTCTTAAGTACTCTCTCATGTCAATGGAAATTTCTGCTCGTAGTGAAAAGGCTTCTATGACTCCAATCTATGACATCAATGCATTGTATAAGGAATGTCAATCTTCTAGTGGATTTGTATTGTCCTTGTTGCTAAAAGTCGTCCAAAGCATGCGGAGTAAGAATTTTCTTCATGTTCTCCAAAGATTTAGAGGTATTCAGCTTTTTGCAGAGTCTATTTGTGCTGATCATCTGGGCGGCACATCTGGACAAGGTATGCCTGTTGTTCTTCTCCATGTGCACGTGTTTTTAACAACAGTGATACTATATGTTTTCTTTGAGCTTTCAGTGTTTCTATAAGATATTTCTTTTGTTGCTTGTGATGTCACTCGCACTTGTACGGTAAATCAGTTATGTAAATGTTGATGCTAAGGCTTTTCAAATGTTGGATACGGCTTTAAACCTGTTGAATCATTATTATTTCTGAAACACTGCAAGGGAAGTTCCCCAGATTCTTTCTTATAATAGCAAAGGTATCTTGCTCATAATGGAAAATATTTTCAATTGTTAGGATAAGGATCTGAAAATGAGGTCACTGTCGAAGTGGCTTGATGTACAAAAGCAATTTTGACATTGGGAAACTTACCATAACCTATGTACTGTATATTGTTAACTATTTTGGTTGCATCCCATAATTCTCATCAGCTATAAGTTATTTCATATTGCATTAAATAAATCTGTTTAATGTTATCAACTGTTAAAATATGGCATTTCTCCCCAAATTATTGTCGTATTACTTGAAGGGCACAGCATCTGTAAATGAGACTCTTGTCATGTGGAGAAAGGCTTTGAATTTTCAGATTTTAATTTTAGTTCATTTCAAGAAGAATTATTTTTGTTTGAAATTGGTCTGACACATCCTGTGGTTCATAGGTAATTAGAAGAATTCTTTTTGTTTGAAATTGGTCTGAGACATCCTGTGGTTCATAGCTAATTAGAAGAATTCTTTTTGTTTGAAATTGGTCTGACACATCCTGTGGTTCATAGGTAATATGTTAAGCATCTTGAAGCATGCTGATATGGAAGTGTCATATCCTGATATCCAATTTTGGAATCGGGCATCTGATCCGGTCCTTGCTCACGATCCATTTTCATCATTGATGTGGGTTCTCTTTTGTCTTCCATGCCAATTTATATCATGCAAGGAATCTTTTTTATCCCTTGTGCATATCTTCTATGCTGTCACTCTAGCTCAGGTGTGTTACTATCACTCTGTTCTCTCCATTAGCAATTTCAGTGTTCTATTACCTATTTTCTAAGTTTGATATTTGGAAGCAGGCTGTTATTTCATACTGTGGGAAACAACAATCCAAGATTAACGAGTTAGGTTTATGTGATTGCCTGATTTCTGACATTTCTAAACTTTTGGGAGAATCTGGATCTGCTCGTGAGTATTTTGTTTCAAACTACATTGACCCCTCTTGTGATATCAAGGATATGATTCGTAGATTGAGTTTCCCCTACTTACGGAGGTGTGCATTGCTGTGGAAATTACTGAATTCTACTGTCCCTCCACCATTTGGTGATAGAGATCATGTGTTGGGTCAATCATCACAAGATATCAATGACATGATGGATAGCAGCGATGGTGCTTTCTCAGATCTCAATGAAATACATGAATTGGAGAAGCTGTTTAAGATTCCATCACTGGATGTTGTTCTCAAAGATAAAATGCTACGTTCTATAGTTTTGAAGTGGTTCCATCATTTTTGCAAGGAGTTTGAAGTTCGTAGGTTTCAACGTGTTTTACACTCCACCCCCTCTGTGCCGTTTAAGTTAATGCGTCTGCCTCGTCTTTATCAGGATTTGTTAGAGAGGTCTGTATTCTTCACCATATGCTGTTGATTTGCCCTTTTTTAATAAAATTTTAATCATTCAAAACATGCGTGCTTCATCAGGTATATAAAGCAGTGTTGCCCTGACTGCAAATCTGTTCTTGATGAGCCTGCTTTATGCCTTTTATGTGGTAGATTGTGCTCCCCAAGCTGGAAATCGTGCTGCAGGTACATGGATGATGTGGTTACAACAGCAAACAATCAAATCTGAGTTGTTATCATGCATTATTAAGTCATAGTAACATGTTTAAGGCATACGGCCATATTCATATATTTTCAATCCTTAATCACTTATTTTTTACCATGAAGGGAAAGTGAATGTCAAAGTCATACCATGGCCTGCGGTGCTGGTACTGGTGTGTTTCTATTGATCAGGGTATGATCTATACCCTTTCATAGCTTCGACAGGAATCTAAATATGATGCCTTATGTCTCTTCCACAGTCCTTTTTGTCTAGTTGCATAGATGACTGATAGTTTTATTGTAATAGATAACAACAATTTTGCTTCAAAGATGTGCTCGTCAGGCTCCTTGGCCGTCCCCCTATTTGGATGCATTTGGTGAAGAGGTAAATATTCCTTCATTTTTTTTTTTTTTTAACTTGGGCGGTGGGGTTAGGGGGAATTTTGCCGTGTGGGGTTGGAAGTGTTTGCTATGTATAGTTTACCCAAATTGGGAATAATCTTCTGTCAAAATGTCAGTATGATAATTCACTATTCTGTGGTTCTTGGTCATTGTTGTACTATTAATGTCGTGTCCTGCTTCTGCATTTTTATTGTTAGCTGTGTGCAGAAGATAAATTGTAGGCTTTTATGACCCAGATGCATTACGTTTTAAATTTCTCCTGTTGCAGGATATTGAGATGCATAGAGGAAAACCATTGTACTTGAATGTGGAACGCTATGCCGCTCTAACATACATGGTGATGAGAGTTTTTGCTGCCTTCTTTTTGTAGTGAATTACTTTATGCATAATATCGTGAATATTTACTATTGAGACTTTTGTTGCTTATATGGAACTTTTATGCCTGGTGTTGGTGGGTTTTTTTATCATGAATATTGAGCATTGAGACTTGGGTTATTGCTTCTGTGGATCTCTTATGCCTTGTATAAGAGGATTTTTTTTATAATTATTTTTTTGATATATTAATATGTTATTGACATGCATGGTAGGTTGCTTCTCATGGCCTTGACCGGAGTTCTAAAGTGCTTGGCCAAACTACCATTGGTGGTTTCTTCTTGCATTAGTTTGGAATTTATAGCGTAAGGATCATGTTAACTTCAGAGCTGACATTCTTGTATTTCAACATTTACTCTTCATTGCTTCCTATTGTTTCTTTCCTGAATATTTCATCTCAATTTTCTCAGGGATAGAAATGCTTTTGCACAATACAGATTGCCAAGTAACCTGTATTTATTTTGTGGAGAATAAATTGGGGATCTTGTATGCAGCTGTTAGTGCGATATGATCAAGTGTATACAGCTCATTTAGGTTGGTGCATTAAAGTTTTGTTATTTTTATTTTCATTTCTTTTTTTTTTTTTCCTTTTTTTCAGATTGTTATGTCACTGCAAACATACCAGCTTTCTGGCATTGTTCTTGCATGAGAGGACGCTTCCATGTGCGCTTTCTATCTCTTTCACATGCATACATGTATTCAAGCTTTATATGAGAGTTGGTGTCCTCAGTACATATTTGGTTAATTACAAGTTACTCTTACAATTATGGGAAAAGCAAATGATGTCTTCTAGGCTTTTGTTACCAGCCAAATAAAAAATGAAAAATCATTTTGTTGGTGGTGACTTTGCAGGCACTTCATATTTCACCAGCTTGAAGTTGAAGGATTTTGAGGTACATGGAGAACTAGTCTGCTGACATGGCAAGTATACCTCCTTTCAAAGTCATTGTTGTACAGTCATCTTGTAAAGCTTGAAGAACACTAGGCACAATTGTGTTTCACCCTACTTCATCAGATTCTTGCTTGTCATTGAAATTCGTTTCATGGTTTACCCCTGCTTAGGGATGGTATAATCACTGCAGCGTTTGGTTCTGTATAGAGAAGGATCGTTTCTAACTCATTTCCCCTCATAAGTGCCAGTGAAATCAGACTTCTTTGGTTAACTCCAAGGGTTAGACACGGGGGTTAGTTGAACTTAAAAACACTTTGAATGCCGACCAGTATTTACTTTGTGCAGCATGTACATGGTAATTATGTTGCCATTTTACAGCTTTTCAATAAAATCCGAAGTGGTCACTGTTCTAGTTTGGTACTTGCAGTATATGTAAATGATTGATGGGTTTAATTAACAAGAATGTGTTGGAAGATAATGCTTGGTTTTCTATGGAAGCTTCATAAACCCTCCAACATTTCTAAGAAGTGTAATCAGCCTAGTATTTTCTGCCTCTGTAAATAAATCAATGAAATGAAAATGACCACCTAAAAGGTAGAGGTCATCCTCTTCATTTATCACCTCTTCTCCATTAGCATGCACAAAATAAGATGAATCAAACTGCTATTGCCAAATTTATATTTCATTTGTTGATGGAACGCCATACAGCACAGAATAATTATTATTATTAAAGTTACAGCAAAGTATCCAAGTGTCTCAATATATTGTCACAGGAGTAGTGTAAGGCGTCAGAGACCTTGCGATTCCTTTCCCAGGAGGCGGCGTTTCTGTTTCTGTACAAAATGGTAACAGTCAGTAGTCCTTCACAAATAAATAATTGGGATTGGGATCCATCATTATTATTCTACACAGACAAGAGGCCTTCTGCCACTCAACTTCATTTTCGATGGTTGGAAAAGAAAAACTCGTGTAATCTCATTACAAAGTAGTGTTGCCACGTTTGCAATATAATGGAGCATTCCAAATGCGAGTGCACGATTCTGAGCATACTGCTGATATTTTGTCCGTCGTTGCTTTCCAACCTTTGCAACCATTCAGTTGCCATTCCACAAAGCTCCTGCGAATTTCAACAGTATCACCGGTCTTTTAAATAAAAAAAAAAAAAAAATCAATTAAAATAATAGAGAGAGAACACTGTTTCAGATTTTCTGCACTGATGCAACACAAACAAAGCATATCTAACAAGTAAAAGAAGGCAGACGGTAGGTTTAGAACTCATCCAATGCTCTAGATAAAGAATACTGAACTGATCCTAATTTCTTACCAGAAACAACACAACTCAGAGGGGCTGATGAGGGCCACAGAGAAAAACACTCAGACTCATACTTGGTTCTATATAAACAGATCCAGACTAAGAAACATATCACTATGTGCCTTTGTAACCACCAGATGTGCTGGAAGAGGACATTCTGCTCTACTTCAAGGAAAAACAAAGACAGTCAACTACAAATGCTTGGAGATTGCCAAACGTTGATTCTACAGACTTCCTAGCTGAGTTATTTCCTCTTTTCATTCATGTTCTCTACAATCTAATGCTGCAATGATGTTATCTGAAAGAATCAATCAATTGTCTAGGAGCTATAAATGATAGACTTGTAGACATTCCTTTGTCGAAAATATTTGAAGTCCTCCATATATATGACAGCCTTTTTGCATGCATAGGAACGTATGCGTGCACACGGATGAAGAATAAGATGAGAACATAGCAAAATCAGAGTACAAAAATATTTTTTGATCTCCATACAAGAACAAAAATACGCAAAATTTTCTGGTGTTCATTCCCAGCTTCTCAACCATTCACATGAAAAGACCATAATCTCTACAGAAAAGCCCCAGAGAGTATAAAATTACTTCTAAAAATACCACAGTTTGAACCAGAAAACATTAGGGTACAGTGGTAGAATCTAAAACATAACGGTTAGAAGAACAACTTACAGTTTATGCCCTAGGTCACCCCCTTTTTTGTTGTACGCAAGCTAACAGGAGACCTTTTGTTCATCAATAAATTTGTAGATTTGGCCTTACCATCACGCTTCTCTTTGCTTGTGAACTCAAGCTGCCTCTCCACAGACTTGAAAACAGCAGTGCATTTGGATCTTAACCGATATGGAGGAGATGCATTAAAGGTCACTCCAGTTGGCTCAACAGTGTCACTAGCATGACAAGCAGGACTATCATACCAACTTCCCTCTTGAAACCGGGATTTTTCTGAAGCATTTTCATGGCTTTCTTGTGCCCCAGACAAGTGAAACTGGTCATTTACTGTCCCTCCACCTACTTTCCCAATTTTATTAGTATCCAACTGAGCATGATCTACTGGCTTTCTCTTTCGAAATATGGAAGGAGTATAAGGGAAGGTCTTGGCAGCATTTTTCAATATAGATTCAGGACTTTGTGCGCTTAAACCACTGCCCTTCACACAAGGTGGAGTGAAGAAACTAATAGGTGACGTCATGGGACTAGAGTTGCATTCATGCGGCACAGAACACCTGTTTGAAAAACCTGAATCTAATGGAATACAACTTTTTAACTGTGGTGGAACATAGTATAAAGAACCATAAGTTGGAGTTCCAACTTGCAATGGTGTCCCTATAACTCTATCTTCAGCCAATTCTTGGTTGACTGCACAATTCTCAAGCTTTGGCATTGGCTCCGAGCAAGTAAGGTCTATATTTGGTGACTGTGACTTACATTCTGCACCTTCAGAATCCACAGACTCATTTGGACGAACACTTGATGATGCAGCCATATCTGGAACTAGAGCTGAGGACTCTAAAAGATCCTTGCCCCCATCTTCATCTAGCTTACCAATGTCTGTAGTACCTGATGAAGTTTGGGCAGTTGAATCTGAGTCTTTATATGAACAGACAACGTTTCTATTAGTTGCAGTAGGTTGATCAGTATCTTTGGTACCATTTTGGAGACCATTTTTTGCAACTGGTGGAAGTTTCCCAGTAACCAAATAGAAATCCAACTTTTTCTTCAAAGAACTATTCCAGTGGTTCTTTATGGAGTTATCCGTCCTGCATAAACAAAATCAAGTCACATGTTCTGTCACTACTGATAATTAAAATATTCTGAAAGTTCTATCGGATTGGTTCACAGCATAACCAGAAAAGTTCACAGCAGCAAGGAGTACACAAGTTGTTAGAATTTTACAGACATAAATCATACACTTTCTGGGCCACAATTACAAATTATGTGAATCTGTGTGTTAATCTGCATGTGATATTGTGTTCTTGAAATTTTCTCACTTTAACGTGACTTTCTTGATGAAATAATAGTGTCTTTTGCTCAGTGATAAAGCATAAAGATACAATTAACTTGGACTAATTGTTCTGGGGCTAAAAAGAATGTTGCAAGAGATATCCATAACAACATGAATGCTTGATTCGGCGATCGATGATACACATATAAGTGACAAACTAGCATATTTATAGCTTTGCAATCCACCACTACTAGTATGACACAAATATTCACTACAGTAAAAGATGTTTTACCAATCTTTCTGCAAGAGTGTTAGAGCTCAAATACTATTGTTGAGCCCTTATCTATAAGCTAAAGGTTTTAGGTCAATTGTTTATCTAACATGCATCAGAGCAGGTTCTAAATTTTAAACAAGCGGTTTAGTGTTTGAATCCCTGATTGTATTAATTAAATAACAAGAACTTTGTTTGAATCTCCTCATTTGTGGTGGTTGTGTTTGGTCCAAATGCCTTGCAAGCAATGAAACATATAAGAGCTTAAATAATATTTGCTCAGCCCTTACTTATAAGATCAAGTTTTTGAGCGAAGTGGTAACTTAACGAAGTGCATTATAATTTGTTGCACCACATGTCCTAGATTAAATATATAGAGAAAATATAATAGAATTGGTACCTTCCAGGTAAAACCTTAGCAATTTCAGCCCACTTGTTGCCATGTATCCGGTGAGCATTCATAAGTGCTAATTCCTCCTCTAGTGTCCAAGCATCCTTCTTTATATCCGGATTCAAGTGATTGTGCCATCTGCAAAAATTGGTTTTAGTAAATATATCTGCTCATCATGAGAATAAAAAAAAAAGGAAATCCAACCAGCATGAATAAATGATGACAAAGCCTGTAAATCTTAATTAGTTCTCAACACATAGAACCATGTGTACTGGAAAAATAAAAAATAAATGTAAAAACAAATAGCAAAACAGCAACTTCAGTGCAGTGACGATATATCACCATCTAATTCCCGTGAATATACCAGGCCCATGCATAACAAAGCAAATTGCTTGTGTCAAAAATTATGGACAAACAATCAAAACTTGGATCATTTGAACAAGCTACCTTTCTCGGCATTGTTTCCCAATGCGACCAGGCAAAGATTTTGCAATAACAGACCATTTCGTGGGCCCATATCTTGATACCAGTTCAGTGATTTTATCATCCTCCTATGAATCCAAAAAGTGGAAGTTTAGTGCTTGAATCCAATTACAAAAATGGAGAATATAAAAGAAATATAGCAGTTGGTTGCCAACCTCTTGAGTCCAAGGTCCTTTAACAAGGTCAGGATTGAGAACCTTCTGCCATCGATGCAAACATTGCACTTCTGATCTATCAGGAAAAAACTCAGCTGCACAAACATTGTATTCAAATGTAAGACCACTCTCCCAAACATAAACAGAATGTTGCTGTCACACTACAAGATGTTGCAAAATCCAAATGTGCATATGCTCATTGTTTAGCTACCAATTTATATTCAGACTTGTGTAGCAGAGAATGGGATGAAAAATGATTACTTATAAAAACATGATGATAGAAACTGGAACAGAATCATTACATTCCAGAGTTTAACCAGCAAATATCAGTCTCCTCGTCCACTTCACTTTTCCTAAATTATTTGGTAGGTTTACTCTCTAGCCAACTTCAGCTCCAGTTTTAGAAAATGACCAACAATAGCATTCTGGAGTCCTACCTTCAGACTCCAAAATGAACTTAAATGTGTCATACACATTAGGTTTCCTCCAGATTGGGTTTCCCCTCTCTAATTTTGTGACAAATTATAGGAGTTTAGTCATAAAGTTGGAATTCTAACTTCTAAATGTATTATATTTGGTTAACCCAAAGGAAAAAGTTGTTCTTATTCTTGATCTAATTTGATAAAGTTTCAAAGAATTGTATTTGGCATAAGAATAGATTTGTAGTAACACCAGGCATCATAAATAAAATAAATAAAAAAGAAATGAACATTTGGAACAAACTAAGAAAATAAAACAGAGCACGTTTAATACTTAATATTTGAGAAATTTTGAAAAGAAACAAACCGATTTTCTTCCAGCTCTTCCCCTTAAAAGTTGCCACAGCATTTCTTAATGTCTCATCCTGAAACAAATTACCGTGGTTGTGTATAATTAATAACAAACCAAAAAGAGGATATCTAAACAAGCAGCAAATAGCAAAGCAACAGAACATCTATCTGGAAAAAACTAAATGCTAGCATATCTAGCCAGAACCACTTGACACGACAATGTTTCATAGCTTTACTTTATCCAAATCAGCTGTAGACCAGCAACCTCAAATAAAGCTCTAAGTTTTTCCAGATCATAAGACTTAACAAATGGCCTAAAACGACCTCATTCTCTGAAAAGTGTGCTGAGGAATAAAACATATATACTAAACAAGTTCTAGCTAAGCACTACCTACCCATACAAGTCCACGTAAGTAGAAGAGAAAAAGAAAATTCTAACCTCCTCCGGAGTCCAACCACCTTTAGCTCTCCTAATTGGTCCAGTGGTCCTCCTGCAAAATCAATGCACAAATTCAGCTCATTGATCAAAACATCAATTGCAATAATCAATCAATGCAAAGCAACCATCATTACTTTTCAACTTGCATGTTAGCAGTATCCAGTCCTTTGTGAGGTGAAAATTGATCAAAGCTATGGAGCAATTAGCAATAGATATAACTGAAAGCAATAAGTGAACTAACTTAATTGTAAGAAATACCTATGAGTTGGTGATGCTGTGGTGGGGCTAGAACACCCAGGAGACTTGAGAATAGCACTACCACTACCTTCAGATATAGAAGAGCTAGAAGCAGCCGTTAATTGTTTATTCTCGAGACAATACTCTTCCATTTTCAACTCTGCCATTTCCTTCTACGCATCACCTACAAAACCCAAAATCCTAATCAACCAAAAACTATATAAACAAGGAAAAAGATAAAAACAACAAACACTAGGAAGATTTCTTAAAACAATGAATCATAACCACTGAAAACCCTAAAAATTTACAATTTTAAATAAAATTCTCCAAACCATAACACCGCCACACACATACAGACAAAATTCAGATCTTGAAATTGTCTAATCAGATCAAAAACAAATCGCCAACACCAAAAATATCACAAACGATTCTAGGGTTTTTGATTAAAGCAAGCAAAGAATCAATCCTCGGCCAATTAGAGCTACTTAGTGGCTCAAAAAATAACGGTAACCTGATCGAAAGCAGTGAAAGACAACACAAAAACAGGATTTTTAACTGCTGAAAACGAAAACCTTACCAAGAAGTAGCGGGAATCGAACTGAAACTCATCAGAAAAACCCTTTTGTTAAACCAACGAAGAGAATAGGAGCCTTCTTTTCCTAATACAACACAACCCCGAAGTGCTGTTGTTTCGAAAAATCCTCGCCCGTTGAGGAGAGAAGCGAAGGAAAAATATTAAATTAATTAAATAATTAAAAAAAATGTATAACGAATATATCGTCACCGACGTCTCCGTTACTTGCCGTTATTGAACGCCAGTGTGTTTTTTTTTCGTTGAGGGCTTTTAAAACCCTAAGGTTAACGGCGGTTAATGTGTTAACAAGTTAACGTCAGGGGGAGAAAAGTTTGAACCTCAAACGGCACTCTAGTTGGCGTAATTGGAAGCCCTTGCGTTAAATGTCGAACAGGTTTTGTTGAGTGGATGGGTTCGCGGGTAATTTTCAGCCGTTGGATTGGAATAAATGGTCGGGTGTTTAAATGGAAAGAAACGCCTTAACTAATCGATGGGGGGGTGTATCGTATTAATGTTGACCAGTACTTTAGATCATAGACTATCAACGGTCCATTTATCATATCACAACCATCAAGTTTACGTTTTTGATCTCTTCATTGATTATGGACCATTGGATTGTTGGAAAAAAAACAAAAAACAACGGTCAAAAGCTCTTGTGGCGGTTTTGATTTTAGCTGGTCTCCCTTCTGACCGAATTCTCCAACTCCTTTATATTTTCAAAATATATAATATAATTACTAATTATTTTAATTATTATATTTTTAAATTATATTATATTAATTATTAATAAATTTTAAATTAACCATTTTTATTTTTTTGATCTATCATATGACATATAATTTGTAAAATACCCCTGAAATTATAATTTAAAATTATATTTAAAAATTATAAAAAAAAATTTTTTGTATATGATACACTTATTTGTCACCTTTATAAGATCGAACGTTCATATAATATAATTAGTAGTTAATTATCAATTATAAACAAATAAATAGTTGATAAATATTAATAATAAAAAATAAAAAAATAATTAAAATATATTAATTATAGAGTTTTTAAAATTAAATAGAATTATAATAATTATAAATTACAACATAAATATATTTTAAATTATGGTTTAGATTAGTGAAACCCAATTGGTAATTAAGACAAGTTTAACTAAATCCTTTTGTAGATTAATGCTATTAATTAATTAATTAATCAATGTACAACATATATTCTATTAAAAATTAGCATAGGATATTATTAGCAAAAGCCAAACTAGCAACATGATTATTCTTAATGAATATTTGTTGTTGCTTGTTGACATATTTATTTAGACTTTCCCCAACAATAACTTTGCTTGACTAAAATTGTGCTTATGATGTTACATCATTTTTATATGTTACAAGTACAATATGATGAGTTATTAACAAAATATTATTATGATAACTTGAGTTGATGATGAAACATCAGGTTGAATTATGACATATGTATGTACTGGTATCTTCCAAAATTTTTGTTATTATCTTAAATTTTTATTTTTTTATTATAAGTTCTTATAAAAAAATATTTAAAGTTAACAGTAATAAAAATTTTTAAGATATAACAATACGTACATGTGTGCTATTGATAAATCATGTAATATTTATAATTACTACCAATTAATTTATTAAAAATGTTATTATTTATGCTCTCCTAAAAATAATAAACTAATTGTTAAGTTACTATTTAGCCCAAAAACTTAAGGTAATAAATAAGGATATATACCACTTACATAAAAGATTAATATTAAATATACTTGTTATATAGACTAAATTAAACAAAGATTAAAAAAAAAAGTCTAAACAAATTTAGAAGAGACCTAAAATATATATATATATATAAATACCCAACAAGTGAAAACTCAAGTTTAATTAATCAAATCTGATATTATGTAAAATTATTATTTGATCTAAAAATT
The DNA here is from genome assembly GCA_032402905.1 of Khaya senegalensis. Taxonomy (NCBI): domain Eukaryota; kingdom Viridiplantae; phylum Streptophyta; class Magnoliopsida; order Sapindales; family Meliaceae; genus Khaya; species Khaya senegalensis. The sequence continues at coordinate 5,347,659 of CP135540.1, forward strand.
TAAATTAACAGGTGAGGATTCAAACAGTAATATTAAATTTTAATAATATTTATTTTATTTATTCTATGATAAATAAATATCATAACACTTTAATAATTGAGAAGCATATTTATAAATGATCATATTTTTAGAATCATAAATTAAATAAAAGAAGATGCTGAATTTTGATGTAATATCTCCCATGATTTGAATATAATATAGCATTTTAAAGAAGAGCCACAGCATCATGGATGATGCGCGCACCATCACTTGAAAGAAACTCACTGCGGGCCCCACAAAGGCCCAACTTCCAACGGCAACACAAATTCAAATGTAACGCCCGCAAGGAAAAACCAAAATAAAAATTCTTCCAACGGTCAAATCCTTTTTAAACTCTCAAATTCTTGTTCTTGTCATCTCCTTCTCTTCTGGCATTTTCATCCAATCCTATCTGAAAATCTCTTGCTCTCTCAAACAAATTCTTACGAATCCCTTGAAATTTGATAAATTTTCCAAGAAATTAGACAACTTCAGCTCTCATGGAAACCCTCAAGTCCTCACTGAACACACCTTCAAAACCCACGATCCCGATTTCGTCCTCGAAGGTCAGGGTCGTCGTTAGGGTTCGTCCTTTTCTCCCTCAAGAAATTGCGGGGAAAAATGGCCACCCAAAGTCGTGTATTTCAGTTCTTGATAAAAATATCGAATCTTGCAATGAAGTTGCGGTTCATCTTAAAGATCCTGACACTAGGTGAGCATTGTGTTTTGCATTTCTTTCTTTGTGTTTTGGTTTCTAAGTTTTGATTACAGGATTGTTTTGTTTGTAGTCGAAAGGAATGTTATCAGTTGGACTCGTTCTTTGACCAAGAAGATGAGAACGTGAGCAAAATATTCTACCGTGAAGTGAATCCTCTGATTCCAGGAATCTTTCATGGCTACAACGCTACTGTTTTCGCATATGGGGCTACAGGGAGTGGTAAAACCTACACAATGCAGGTACGCCTATGCCTATGTGTTTATTAAACTTTTGTTTCGCTATAAAGAAAATTAAATGAAAGGAAGGAGGGAACAATGAATTTTCTGTTTCATGTCGTCCTAGTTGCTGGAAATTTGAAGAATTATCCCCTAAGCGAGTCAAATGGCTGAATTAGCATCACTGCAGTTATTGTTGTGCTCATCCTAAGGGAAAAATCTAAAGTTTAGGGTCCTAGTTTCATCTACTATATAACAAATTTTGAATTCCTTTGTTACTGAAATGTGGCAAATTCAACTCATATTTAGTCATAGAGCTGAAAATTTTATAATGTCGAAATTGTATCCCTAATAATGGAAAATTCTTAACTCAAAATCTTAGTTTATCTAACATGCTGCCATATTGTTGCTATTAAATAACAAGCACAGATTTATTTTTATTGGAATTATTGGTCTTAGAATCAAATAAAATTACTGGTGAAGATGATGAAGACGTGCTTGGTGTTGCAGGGTACGGATGAGATGCCAGGTCTTATGCCATTGGCTATGTCCACAATTCTATCTATGTGCCAGAGCACAGGAAGCACAGCAGAGATTTCATACTATGAAATCTACATGGACAGGTGTTATGATCTTTTGGAAATCAAAGCAAAGGAAATTTCAATTTTGGATGATAAAGATGGGCAAGTACATCTGAAGGGACTCTGTCGAGTCCCTGTTAACTCCATGTCAGGATTTCAAGAGGTATTCTCTCGTGGAATTCAAAGACGGAAAGTGGCACACACTGGGCTGAATGACGTTTCTAGTAGGAGCCATGGTGTACTTGTGATTTCTGTTTCCACTCCTCTGGGTGACGATTCTGCAGCTGCTTTTACTGGAAAGCTCAACCTTATAGATTTAGCAGGTTATTTATACTCCTTTGAAGTAGCTCAACAACCTTTGGATATTCAGTTGTTTTGTTTACGAAGCATATATGGGTTTGTAGCTGGTATCCCCCTTTTTTAATTGATAATCTGGATTTATCATTTTTATCAGGCAATGAAGATAATAGAAGGACCTGCAATGAAGGACTTCGTCTGCTAGAGAGTGCCAAGATCAATCAGTCCTTGTTTACATTGTCAAATGTGATATATGCACTGAATAACAACAAACCCCGAGTGCCCTATAGAGAAAGCAAATTGACCCGCATATTGCAAGACTCTCTTGGAGGGACAAGTCGTGCCTTGATGGTTGCTTGTCTGGTACCATTTTCTGTATTTGACTGTGGTAACCCATATTTTCATTCTTAGTGTACCATCAATCACTCTGTCAACGTTTAATTTGAATATACTTTTTCATGAATAGAACCCAGGAGAGTACCAAGAATCTGTTCACACCGTCAGCTTGGCTGCTAGGTCGCGTCATATTTCAAACTCAGTTCCTTCAGCCCAGAAACTTGAGACTCCAATGGTTAAAGTTGACATGGAAGCAAAATTGCGAGCTTGGCTTGAATCCAAAGGCAAGACAAAGAGCGCACAAAGAATGGCAACGATTGGTTCTCCATTAATGGGCAAAACTCCTACTTCTGTGAGCTCTGTCAAGAAAACCATTTATCACAGCTCTGTAAAAGTCAAGGCTTCTGCTAACTGCAGTGCTTCTAACAATGAACACAGGTATAGCCATAGGTAAGAGAATAGTAAACTTATAGTTAGATAACCAGATGATTTAGTTCCCATGACTTACTAGTTTACTTGCATGCAGATCCTTGTGTGTTCCTTTCAAGACCTTATTCATTAGTGAAGGTCTAGGTGATTCTTGCACCAAGGTAAGCTCTAGACTTACTACAGCAAGCTTTGTTTATTACCCTTACCACTAGTACATCTATTTTATCCTTGATCTTTAAACAGATCTGTGCTTAGGAAAAAATTTTATGATCAAATCTTTCAACATAATACCATTTGAATACTGAATGATATGCATAACACTGGTGTAGAATATTAATTCTTATGATCTAGAAGATTAAAAATAATGCTTTATATTATGAAGGCTATATGAGATTTTGATGTATGTTTAACGGAATTTAAGATGCAAGTTTTAAGGGTATATGAGATGTTGACGTATTGAATTTATGAATCATTGCAGAGTTTGGACCACAAGGTTGCCAACAATGCAAAAGAAACAACTGTTAGTAATGATGGAATTGTGTCTGAATCAACTAGACACTTGCCTGGTTTGTTGCTTCTGAGACTTGTTGAACAAATATGGTGCTTTAGGCATTAGGGTGTCATATCGAATTCGATTGATATATTTCTAGCCACTTAATGTAGTTTTCTGAGGTATTCAAATTGTTGTAGATGAACCATCAGAAGAGAAGGCAACTTTCATGAACTCTGTGGCATCTTCACCAAATTGTGAGTTGAAAAGTGCAATGCAAAGTCCTCTTAGAAAAGCACTCTCCCCAATCAATTTCAATGTACATTTGAAGCCCCATGAGAAACTAGCAGGCAAAGAGCAACATGGTCCCCTAGTTGAACCAAAGACCCCTAAAACACCTTTTACTGCAGCAAGTGCAACCAACAAAGTACAACCAATCAACACCCCACTTGATAAATTCAGTGCTCGGAGTTCTTGTTTGAAGGTATATGGGATACAATTAAGCATAATCTTTTTTTAAAACAGTTAATTGTTTTCTGATTGCTTTAAATTTGATGTACAGAACTCTCTTCTACAAGAATACATTGATTTTCTGAATACAGCCTGCAGGTAATTCTGTTTCCATTGTTGCTCTTTGTAACCTTATATGCTTCTTTATTTAGCACACTAAAATTTGCAACTGGCTTTTATATTTGCAGAGAAGAGCTAATGGAATTAAAGGTATGCTGCAGCCGATCAATGGTAACAATTCTGATAAATTATTTTCAACTAATCCAAAATAATTTTTTTTCTCTCTCTTTAATTCAGGGGATTGGACAGAAATTGGCAGATTACATATGTGAACTTAGAGAAACAAGCCCCGTAAAATCAGTAAGTAAAATTTATGAGATGAGCATTTCAAGTTTGTTTGTATGGAGTAACACTGAACATTAAAATCTAAACTGTTTGCAGCTGAGCGATTTAGAGAAGATAGGGCTCTCAACCAAGCAGGTAACAGTTAATATAATCCGCGTTTTTACCAGGAAGAGAGATGAACGATGAACTAATAATCTGAACAATAACTTATTACAGGTTAACAACTTGTTTAGTAAAGCTGCAAAAGGAATTTTTGATGGACCAGAAGCTGCAACTCCCAGTTGTCAAGGAACTTTGTAGATCACATAACTTTGTTGATTGCTTATCCATCTACTGAGAGAATGGATTTGGTTGTAATATTGTCATTGTTGCCTTTATTTACTGTACGATATGTTCTAACAGTAGTTCTAGACGTGTGAATGTAGGATGATGCAGAAAATTGTGCTTCCTGGGTATTCCCTTCAATATGAGACTTGAGATTAATTTGACTCAGCATATTGCAGGATGCTATTTCCATAAGTTGTTAGTTGTATCTCCCTTACTGAAGAAACTAGAATGCAATAGTATTTCTTCTTCTCAATGAAAATTTTGGATATAATTCAATGGGGGCAGTGGTGACCTTGAGGTTAGCTGTGTGATATCTTCTTAATTACCATCTTGCATCGTTTACAATAAGAAAGTGCAAAAATAAATGGATAAGAGAATGAAACGAAATCAAGACCAATTTCTGAACACAATACCAAATGAAAGAGGTATTCATTTCAAACATTCAGTCATTTTATTATTTCATAATTCATTCTGTTCACATCCACCAGCACAATACCAGAAACAGAGACTCGTACATCCAAGCAGCCATGACTTAGACAAGAGACCACAACATACCTCAAGATCTACAGAAAAGAAACCATGACTAATCTGTAGTCTAAAACTTTCATAAGCTACCTACTATATATTCCATTATTTTTTATTTAAAAACAGACATCTCTGCTTTTAAAAGATTGGATTTCTCTCATTTACAGGTGCATGGGTTGCAGTTGCAGGTGGGTCCGCACTTGCAGCCGCCGTTGTCGCATCCACCGTCGGTTCCAGCTTCCTCTTGCCTGCATGCGTGCATGCATCATCAATCCCACACTATCATTGGTCGAAAAATAAAATAATTTTAATGAAAAATATTTGGATTCCAAGAGAAAACGACATACGCCCTCAGAGGTACGACTTCAGGAACAATGATCTCGGCGGTAACATTCTTCTCCTCACTGCATGCATGAAGATCAACAACAACAACAACAAACAAAAACCCATCAATCATTCATAGAAGTTCATCACACAGCGCAGAGCAGGAGTTGATCAAGTACTCACCCTTCACAGCTGCATTTGGCAGTCTCAGGAACGTTTCCACCACAGCAAGCCATTTTCAGATTCTAATGTTGATAATGCAATTTCTGATATGTTGAACGAGTATACTGATCAGGGTGATAATTTATAGTGTGGAAAGGCTTGTATCAACCATCCACGTTTCACAATCTTACATCATCCATTCATCATGGTTATCTCCACAGTTTTATCCTTCCACATATGTCACGCATTTCTCTCTCGTCCTTTATTCTTTGTTAACCGAGTCTTCGTTTCCTACACCGTTTGATAGAAGTTGGGAAATTGATCGAATGGTCAGGATTCTGATCAGTGGACCCTGCCATTTGGCAATCCAACCAGCCTGACGTCGTGACTAGTATAAATTCAGTGGTGGGAAGGGATAAAGTACCATACCAACTCTGCATGGACTTGATGGATTTACGTGTTTCTTTGAAATATTATCTCCTCAATATTCCCCAGAACTTTGACAGGAAAATAAAGATGAATGCTTAGTATTCTAAGTCATGTTTTAATATTGCAAAAAGGATCATTCTAGTAATGTTACATGATATACCATGCCGTAGTGTGCCTGAGATTGACCTTTGCTTTTAGATAATGGCAGGAAGATAGAGGTAGATTAGCTTGGCACAGTTAAGCCAGGTGTAGAGTGAAAATGAGAGGCATTAAAATGTATGAGACTAAAAGCAGCCATCACTAGTTTGAATTTTGAAAGCCTTTTCAGATAAATACACAAACCCAACGCAATCCTTGCATATTCTGAGAATTCTGCCTATCTGATCTGGGTGGTGAAGATTGAATATCTATATCTCTTTTGGCGTTTTAAAATGAATGCAAAACTGAAGGAATCTATAACTCTGGTATTATCTTCTCTTTGGTAACTATCATTTTAAAAGAGAAAAAGAAACAAGGGGAAGAAGTTATTGGATATTTTATCATTTTTATGTATTTTAAAAATACAAAATATTTTAATGATGTAATCATAATTTTATTTATTTGTTGGTTATCAAATATGGTCAGATTTATGATAAAATTATGGGTTTTAATGGCGATTAATAGATTGTACATTGTCCAAAATTTTTAGTATGCCTTGACATATAATCTTGTATTTACAATTTTATTGTTCTCTCAAAAATTCAAACAGAAGTAAAACCTGATCAACAACAAACTCATGAAAAGATTATTTCCTCTTAAAGTTCCTCAAATATCAAGTCCTCCACCTAAAGCCCCACAGACTCGGAGCTGAATTGCAAGTTCATCCACCCATGATTCTTTGATAAATAAGCGACATAGTCCAATGATTGATCAAGACCTCTTTGAAAACATAGTTTCCTGATTGTGTAGTATGAATGTGGCAAAGGGAGGACAACTGCGTGGAATAATAGGAGTATGATCTCTCATACATATCCATCAGCACCTTATTGATCAAATCGAAGAAAATAATGGGATTGCAGGTACCACCTTCGTATGAGGAACAGTCAGGGTTAAACAATTTGTAGCCTTCCACTTCTTCATGTACAGAAGGATCTACTGGTTGGTAATCCGAATGCCACATCCCAAGGGCCTCGTTCCCACTGAAGCCAGACAGCTCCAATATATTTTTCACATGCTCACGTTTAGCTTGTCTTTTGCATTCACTTGAACGTATGGAATCCCAACAGCTGCTTGCTTGGAAATTCAACTTTTTCATTGTTATGAGCCACTCTAGGGGTATCCATGCTGTATTCATGATGGCCGATCAAGAAATCCTGTACGCCCGGAAGTAGGAATCCTAGTTGCTCATCTAATTCTGCATTGTTACAACCAACGCGAAAAACAAAAATTAGGAAACAAGGTAAGCTAGCCTCCTAGAATTGATTCAAAGAGAAAAATCAAATTAGCAGAGAACTGAATTCAGTTGTATTTGTTCTGGAAAATTTCAAATACGATGCTCTGAAAGATAAAAGTATCTTACATATTAAACCTCAAGTTATCTTTTCACCAGAGACGGCAAGTATGAAGTTTAGGATATTTCAGGTCACAGATCATTCACTTATAGTAGTTAAAGTTGGTACATCATCTTCGGAATATGTAGAAAAATATGTGTATGCTCTGTTATGAAAATCAAGTTATAATCTTGTATGTTTGAGCCTTAATCAATTTAGCTATCTCCAGCCTATGAGTGTTAGATCATGTGTCCTTAGGAGAAGGCAATGCGGTGTAAAGTAAGCAAGTTGCAGAATATACCTTATGAAATATAAAATTCGGCAGTGCTTTCTCTGACTTCTTTAAATTGAAATCTTGCGCTGTGACAGTAATTGTTTCTGATAATTCAGTACTTTTAGGCTCAACATCTCGTTTGTGGTCTGACGCACTGTCCCTTGTCATCAAGTTGCTCAAATCAACACCAAGTTTATCCTCTTCTGCATTACTGTCTGCAATTGATCTAGATCCCAATTGATCTCCAGTACCCAAGTCTGTGTCACTAACCTCTCCCAAGTTTTCCCGATTTTGACTTTCTACAGGAGCATCTAATTACGAACAGTATTCTGAAGCTATAGGCATGTCTGTATTATTTTGTTCACCTAAACTACTTATTCTCTCAGTTCTGTCAGGAATCCTAGTTGGCATCCAAGAAGAGTCAGAAACATCGTCACCCTGATAAAATAAAGATTTAAGCTCAGCAAAGGATAATATCCTTGCCAGAGTTCTGGAAGTGCTCCTAGAAGGCAAAGCCGCCTTTTCTCTTTTTAATTTTAATGTCCCAGAGGCATGTTGTTTGCCTTCTCTGTTGAAACTAGATTCGTACAATTGACAGTATTTATTGAGGGATTCATTTAGAGACGATGTCCTCCTCATGCGGTGAAGTCTCTAGCCAATTTGAGCTGCGTGATCATTCTTTGAACTTCCTGGAGGACTATCTTTACCATAACTCTTGTTAGAAGGGCCTTTGGAGAAACCCTGTTTATGAGGAACTTTGTAAAGGACTGCATTCGTGGCAATTCAATGTCTTTCGTATTCTCTCTCTTTAATTCCATGTTTTATCTTCTGTTTAAGATCCTTGAAACGCTTAATCACCACTTGATTACTACCAAGATTCTGAACACGGTGGGGTGAACCTGAAGAAGAGCTATCACCGTGGGCCACTACTTAGTTTAGTTTTCAAATTTCATCCATCCTGTCCTCAACAATTGATGATGGCACTGATTGTTTGCAGATATCATCTATAGGCTTGCACTCTGTTGAATTTTGTGTTCGACCAACAACTTTCAAGTTCCCTTCTTCCTTTCCACAAGACCTAATCACATCCTGCATGTGCTTGAGTTTGCTTGGCCCAGCAACTTCTCTACCTGATAAGCCAGGCATAGGGAAAGTTTCAGACTTTGTCAATCCCATTCTAGCGTTGTTTGTTGATTGCAAATGTGTTGAGCCAAAGGAGAGCTTGGGCCATGTAAAACTATCAGGAAGAATTTTTGTTCAAATTAAGAGCATCCAGAAACTCCTTTGACCGATAAAATGATTTATCTCTAATAAGTTCATTTCTATTTAGCAATTTCTGCACGAAGGAAGCTTGCTTTGCATATTCAAGGTTTTCCTGAAGAAGCGTGTGATTTTCTGAGTCGTATCTCATTCTCATCAACCTAGTTATGCCCCAATTCATTCTAAGTATGCATAGTTTGATAAACTTCACTTGTTTCTTCATTGGCAATTGACTCCCCAAAGGGCTTCTGTAAAAGTAAATCCATTGAAATAGTAATGTTGGAGTCCTCATTGATATCTTTAGCAGCTTCAGGACTTTCATTAGTTGACTCTATTTCAGGAGTGGAATCATTGTGTGAAGCTTCTACATGTTGAACGGAAGCAGTACATGTCAATTGTGATCTTACAGGATAGGTTGAGCTTCAGTGATATCAGCCCTTCCTCTTAGAAAACTCTTCGCTAATCAGAGAATTTGTCCAAGCTTTGACAGAATTTTTGTTCATTGGAAGGACTTTTCTCACCTCCTGAACCTGGAAAATTCAGATTAGATATCACCTTCATTTTTTTATCATCTTACCTTTCATACAAAGAAGACATTCCTACATCTTAACTGATGCATTTTACATTCAGTCTACTCAACTTTACTTGTGTCTCATCTTAATTTTCCACACAAACAAGAGTTTTGCTTCTTAATTGATGCATTTGACATTTAATCTAATGATTGAAATCCTAAATGAATATGGGGAACAAGAACCAAAGATGACATTTCAATTTGTTGTGCATATAGTTATTAATATTATAAAGTAAGCTAATGAAGCACCATTTTCCAAGAACTTACATTAGAGCTGTTACTTGATCATCGCAGGCTTCTTGTAACTTACCAGCATTAGAGTCTTTTTCCTTTCTTGGGTTTCCATCCCCTACAAGGAAGAAATTGCTAGTTAATATATACGCGCTTAAGAATCAATTCTTTGGTACATGTAATTAAATAGTAAAAAAGAAGGAAAGAGAGAGACCCATAGTGACTAAAATCATCCTGTTTTCCTACCTAGGACATTTACAGACTGATTTCTACATAAATAAGAAGAATCCAGTCCACAAGACTGCTTTAAACAATTTAATCAATCAAAGGCACAAAGCAGCAAATGACCTACATTTGATGGATTAGAACCATTTTGCAGGATCAATCTTTCATCCACCAATGGATGCTCATGACATTTG
>CP135540.1:5357904-5482121 GCA_032402905.1 Khaya senegalensis
ATTTTCTATCATTTTTATTTTTAAATAATTATAATAAGCATAAACTTAACAAATTATAAATTTATAAATCATCGACTATGATAATAATCCATTGGTGTAATTTAAAAAAAATTAAAAAGATTCATTATAAAAGAATAATAAATAGTTTCAATTTAAAAGTGTATTTTTTTAAATAATGAGAATAATATAATATTATTAATACTTGTACATGTCATGTTTTTAATTAATCTTAAAAATAGAATAACTAAAATATTATATCACTTGACAATTAATACTTATTAATTATCAATTAAAATTATTAAAAATAAATAAATAAATAATATTAGTTGGCTTGGGTATGTAACTATGTTGTTTGTTAACAAATGGGCTTTTATTCTATATCAAGATTCTCTCTTTTTAACTTTTCAACTCCAGACGTCATAATTATTAATAAATAATTTAAATTATATTTTAATTTTATTTATAAATTAAATTTATATTTTATATATTTTATGATATAAATTAAAAAAAATTAACATACTATCTGAATCATTCGATGATAGACTACTTGTTAATATATTTAGAAGTTAAGAATAAAAAAAAAAGGCTAAAAAATCATAATTTTTTTATTTTATTTTAACATAAATTTTTTAAAAATTAATTAAAATTACAATAATTACAAAATGGTAATTTACTCTCTTGAATAGCAACATTTCAAGGCCTAATGAGTTAATCCCCATATCAATTTTTTCAAAATAAATAAATGAGAAAAAAGGAAAACATAAGAAGGCAAAAAGCCAAGAGCACAGATGTGTGATTTTAATATTAATTATAGTCTAATTTAATGAATCACACTTAGTATTAATCCTTAATTAATTTATAATTTTAAAATTACACTTCAGATTTGACTTTCTACCGTTTAATACCATTTTCCCTCCAAAACTCCCCACGCGCTTTCTCTTTAAAAAAAGTCAACTCCCTCATAAATACTATTAAAATAATATTTTTTAAAAGAAACAAAACGAACAAATCCCCAACTTAAAGTCAACTCCTTCTGTCTCTCTCCCTTCTGTTTTTACGAAGAACATTAACTTGAAACACGAAGTATAAAACATAAACAAAACATCCTATGAAAAACACAACCGGTCTTGTTTTCATACGGCGTTAAGTAAACGAAACGGAAGATCTTCAATTTTAGAATTTTTTTTGTTTTCCGTTATGGGTAACGGAATCGGGAAATTTGTTCACTGCTTCGCCGGCGAGGTGAGGGGTGGTCATGAGATCGCCGTCATTATGGGGGATTCACTGCACGAGGGTTTGGGACATTCCTTCTGCTACATCCGGCCTGAACAGCCTCGTCTCTCCTTATCATCTTCATCCAAAGTTCATACAGAGTATCCCACCACCACCACCACCGCCGCCGCCGCCACCGTTGTTCAAACAACGACGACGTTTTTTCATTCAATCTCTGGCGCCTCGGTCAGCGCCAACGCGTCCACACAGACTCTATCATTGGCTTTGATCGATTCCCTTCCGTACAACAATAACTCCGCCGTCGATCGCGCTTCCAGTTTCGAGAGCTCCGATTCTTTCGCTTCTCTCCCTCTCCAGCCGGTCCCGCGCGGGTCCTTCCAGTCCGGGTCGGGTTCTTCAATTTCAGGTCCGATCGAGAGAGGTTTCTTGTCGGGTCCTATCGAGCGAGGATTCTTATCGGGACCCATTGATCGCGGATTGTATTCAGGTCCGATTACGGATAAGTTGCAGAGAAGCTTATCTCAAAATGGATTAAAAGATGAGGACAAGTCCAAGAAACAGAGTTTAGTAAAGATTTTCAAGAAAGCGATAACTCTTTCAGGTGGCAATAAATCTTTTAAAGGATCAAAAGAACCGGAATTAGAGAGAACTAATGAGAGTTTGAAGGGGAGCAGTAGCGGTAATTTGAGTAACAATGAAGCAGGTGCTCTTGACGTTGATGATGACGAGTTTCCAATGAAGAGTCAAAATCTGCAATGGGCACAAGGTAAAGCTGGCGAGGATCGGGTGCAAATAGTTGTATCGGAGGAGCGTGGGTGGGTTTTCGTCGGAATTTATGATGGATTTAACGGTCCTGATGCACCAGATTATTTGCTCAGTTGTCTCTACCCTGCTGTGCATAAGGAACTCGAAGGACTGCTATGGAATGATAAGTTTGAATCCGGCCCAAGTTCAAATGATGAAATGAGTAAAGAGCATTATCAGGTAGAAACTACTGCTGTTCATTTGGATGACAATTCGAGGAGGAAGAAGAGAAGTAATAGTAAAGCTGCGGCGAAGAAGAAATCGGAGGAGAATCAAAAGAGATGGAAGTGTGAATGGGATAGGGAAAAGCTGGAGCTTGATAGGAAGTTAAACGATAGGCTAAACTGTGAGGGATCAAACGGTGTTAATCATTTGGACGTGGTGAAGGCGTTATCGCAGGCGTTGAAGAAGACAGAGGAATCGTATTTGGAGACTGCAGATAAGATGGTAACAGAGAATCCCGAGTTAGCTTTGATGGGTTCTTGCGTTTTGGTGATGTTGATGAAAGGAAAGGATGTGTATTTGATGAATGTTGGGGACAGTCGGGCTGTTCTGGCTAGGAAACTTGAGCCTACTATCGGATTAGGGAAGGCGCGGAAGGACCTGGAACGAATCAAGGAGGAAAGCATGCATGATTTTGAGGCATATGATGTTGATGAATTTGATGGACCGAACAATTTGACATCAGTTCAGCTCACTATCGATCACAGCACATACGAGGAAGAAGTAATTTTCTTTGTCTACAATACCAGTGTTTATTTGATTCATGCTCTGTACTGCCCTCTGTTTTTGGTGATTTCCTATTATTTTTCACATGAACTAAGAGGATTTTCGCATTTCAGGAAGTTAGAAGAATTAAGAAAGAGCACCCGGATGATGATTCTGCAGTGATGAACGACAGAGTGAAAGGATATTTGAAGGTCACTCGAGCTTTCGGAGCTGGATTTCTTAAACAGGTAAATCCAACATTCAAAGTTAACCATCCTCCATGCATGATCTTAACAAGCTTGCAAGACCTACTTCATTCAATATTGCTTGCTGTTTTCTTCTTGTTAGCACTTCCAAGGATTGAAAATCTTACAGAACCTTCGGTTTTAAGTAATTTAGATGTAAGAATTTAGTCCTAAATCCTAATCTTTGTAGTTTGGTAGGATTTACAAGGCCTAAGCTTCCTCTGTTACGGTCACTAAGTCCTCTGTTTTCCCTTGCAGCCAAAGTGGAACGATGCTCTTCTAGAGATGTTCAGAATCAACTACATCGGCAACTCGCCATACATCACCTGCACCCCTTCACTGTACCATCACAGACTCAGCCAAAGAGACAAATTCCTGATCCTGTCTTCGGACGGACTCTACCAATACTTCACCAACGAAGAAGCTGTCTCCGAAGTTGAGACATTCATCTCTGCATTTCCTGAAGGAGATCCCGCGCAGCATCTCATTGAAGAGGTACTATTTCGTGCAGCAAAGAAAGCAGGTTTGGACTTCCATGAATTACTTGATATCCCACAAGGAGATCGCCGGAGATACCACGACGACGTCTCCGTTATCATCATTTCATTTGCAGGAAGAATTTGGCGTTCATCAGTGTAAATACAGAATACTGTACAAATATACAATTTCGTATACAAGTTAAGGTTTTTCTTTGCTTGATCTTTCTCCCAATTTTTTCATTCATGTTTATAATATAAATATTTGTTTACACTTTTCTTTTTTAAATATTTTACATAAATATAAGGAAAATTTTTAAAATTTTTTTTTAAAATAATCATATTTTTAAGTCAATTTACATAAATAATCTTGTTACTTTTTTATTTTTTACAAAATTAACTAAAATAACATAATTTAGATAAAATGACTTTAATAGTCAAAACTTAATAAATTTATTTATTATTTTTTATTTTTGTACTCGATAAAAAACGATGATAAAAAAATAGCAATAAAAAAAATGATCACAAAGAAGAAGTCTGTTTGAAATTTAAATTTTAAACACTTTTAAAACTTGACTTTTGTCTTGTTTAAAAAATAAATTTTATTAAATTTTTAATAATTTAAAATATTTTTATTTAAATTTAATTTTTTATTAATTTAATAAAAAATAATATAATTATTTAATTTAAATAAAATAATTTAAAAAATTGATAGTTAAAAGAACTTCTAAATATAAATTAAATTCGGTCTTAAAACTTAATTTCAATGTGAGCGAGAAATTAAATTCATAATTTTGTCTATTACCATAAATGGGACAAATTTCTTTTTATCATTTCAAAAATTTAATCAGTTACATCAACTAATACCCACAAATTACCCAAAAGACTGGTATGCCTAAATCAACATCATACCAAAGTAATGTAAGCAACAAAATAAATATATATATCCACAAATTACTCAAAAGACTGGTATGCCTAAATCAACATCATACCAAAGTAATGTAAGCAACAAAAATATATATATATGCAGGGGTTGAAAACTGGTAAAACCTGATGCAATATGCAAGTTTGAATGGAGGTTCAATGGTGATAATTGCTTGGGCAGGAGTACAGTTGTCAGATTTAACAATATTTAGCTACCAAATCAAGTAAACTAACATTAAGATTCTCAACAACTGCTTCAGTTTAAACTTCATGTTATTCATCATAACCCATGACTTTGGTTATCAGTTGTTGTCTTTGTCACTACAAAGGAAAATAAATAAATAAATCAGACTGAAAATCATTTTGGGATGGAATTGTTCATATTGGTTGATTGATTTCAAGTGGGTTGTCCACTAAACTTGCCTTACGCGCAATAAACACGTCGTTACTGGATATTAGGTATGAATTAATAATATTTAGATGGGGTTTAAGTTTAATTAATTATCTTCTAGAAAGAAGATTTTGAGTTCAATCAGTTGATTATTTCATCTGATTAATTAAAAAAATGTGTGATTAGGATTGCTGATTGCAGTTGGAGATGATGGTGATAGTCAAATCTCAGCCGTAATTTGTTGTTAATTATTCGAAATTCAAACTCTTAATCACGAGTGAACAGCCACATAATTCTCTGTTCTTGAATATGAATGAGAAACAATGCAACCTTTGACCAATTCCATGATGTAATATTATATTATTCGTTACGTGCTAATTAAAATATAAAATTTTGTATAATATAGCATTACCCCAAATAAAATTCTAGAAAAACAAAAGATACAAAGAGAAAGAATATTTATTTAAATTAATGTTTTAAAGTAATTTTTAAAATAAAAAATAAAAAATTAATTAATTAATATAAAATTTAAAATAATTAATATAAAAAATTTAAAATAAAAATATAAAATTTAAACGTGTAATAATTAAAAAATTTGAACGTAAAAAATATAAAATATATTATAAATAATTTTATATTATTACCTTGATATTGATTTATTCTTCCTTATATATCAATGATTTGAGGATGTCAATATCAGTAACTTGGTGCTGGAACCAGCAGGAGAGAAGTTGATGGTAATTGTGATTGTCCTTAAAACATTTGAAAAGAAATGAAAATTAAAAAACCTTATCTGCAAGTTGGATGGTCTGATTTGAGGACTTCAAAGGCAGAATCTGCTAGGGTTAGTTTGGGTAGGAATCAGCTTCCAATTCCGTGGTCATGGGATTTGAAATTGAAGACTGACTTTTTGATTGATCTGGTGAAACAAACATGGCACAAAATTCCAGGTTAGATAATGCAATGCACTGCCAGTTTTGAAATATTACATCCTGGCCAGAAGAAGAGGAGGGACCAGATCAATCCTGAATGCACAATTGGAAATTTACAGAAAGTCAACTGAATCCTTCAACGTAGAAGATGTTGAATTAATAAAAGTCAATATCATCTTCCAATCAACTTCAGCCTAAGAGGTTGGGGAAAGTGGGGAAGATAAAAGGAACTGTGGGAGGCATGACCAATTATGAAATTCAAATTAGAATCTAAGAGAGAGCTCGCAGCATAGTAGTGTTTGCACCAGGGACCAGGTTCTTTTTTGCTGATTTGAACTTTTACCAGAGTAAATAACACATGTTGGTGCTTAGTTGTTAATAAAATAGAACTTAACAAAGACATAACTTGATCGTGCATAGATTATATAACACAGTGTGTCGAGATTAGGAGAGAATCATTTCTTTGAGCTTCCAATGCAACAACAGTTCGCGACAGAAGATGAAGTGGAACTTTTGACTGCAACAATAGAAAAGTTGCCTAAAGAAGAACAAAAGACAAAAGCATTGGGATGAGAAAGAAATCAAAATGGTTGAATGAAGTTTTTAATATACAAAGAGTACACAAGAGTGGATTTTGAGAGTTACAGTATCACAACTTTTCAAGTAACAGCGACTGCTTTCATCTTGTTAAATATAAACTACAACACCTGGAGCTGTAATTTAAATAATGGTTATGACAAAAACTACAACAGTAATTTTACATGATGTTTTTGGCATCCAGGATCCTGCTTTGGACACGAGGAGGAAGAAATTCCACCAATATAACTTTGACAAATTGAGTTCTGGAAATTGGAATAGCTTGATGTGGGAATTAATGAGCTTCATCAGTGTCATGCAAAGTCCATGTTATAGCAAGTGGGATTACATGGATAAGGGCAGTCAATTAGCTTCACTACTCTTCGGTTGAAGTACCAATCACTGACTGAATCTGCAATGGTCTGTTTCAAGACCAGTCAGCCCACTGAAATTATTAGGAAAGATAATAGGAATGCAAAAGAAAAGCAAACATCAACATCAACATCAAGATTCAGTTGCCACGATTACCAGTCAATTTGTCCTGAACCCAGTTATTCAAATCTATGTACCATTCATAAGAAATTAAATTCACCACTCCATCAAAATTTATGAGAACATACTGAACTAGAACAGAAAGTGCAAAGAACACATCATTGTGCAGAATTCAATGTAAGCTGAATCATGACATGACACTCAAGTGGTACACCTAGAGATTTTATGCAACAGTGACGATGAGATGGCGAACTAAAAAGATCTGAGGTAAGCAAAGCTTTACTGAAAATTAAGAATAAATATCTGATATTTAAAGTACCGATAACAATTTGTTCTACCTGGTTGTTGATTGTTGGAGAAGTGGGTGAATTCCATGTCTCAGACATAAAAGTCTGGCAATGAATATAGCATGAATTTATAAACATTCCCCCTTCCAGCTCTTGCTGGAATTCACGTAGAGCATTTAGCAGAGAATTACGGAAACCTGTCCATGTTTAGCACATAAGTCAACAGACAACAACATGAAAACAGTGTAAGAAATAAAGGATAAACTCAAAACCAACACGACACCTCCCATCCTTGTACAATCAGTTACTGGGCAGGTACATGAACCCTAGGCAACAGAGGATTATGCTCAGTTGTTTTCCCACTACTCTTCACCAGAGAGAGAGAGATAGCATATTCTAGCAGTAAACAACCTTAATAATAACATGTTGATCCCACTGATCAAATTTTCTGAGTGATATAACATGCTGGCCACCACCAACCAAACATCCTGATCAGGTGGTTGTAACCAACCACAATGGTCCATTTTCAATCATGAAATCATTGATATTTAGCAATCTGTAAGTAATGGCTTACAATATGGAAGGCTTGTCTTTGCAAAACATATACTTGTATAATCACATTATAGGATTTTCTGAGCTGTCAGGAAAATAAATTTGGTACTAAAATACAAACCAAAAATTACCGTGTAGTATTTCAATCTGGTTACGGTTACAGCTATGAATGTTCAGTTTGCATGTTTGCCAGCTGTTCTGAGGATCTGATACATCTGGTACCAAGATATTACGAATCTAAAGATTCTCTAATTAGTCTCAGAAGATATATTATGCAGGAAAAACAACAATAATATGATCAGTAGATGTAAGATGTGGTTTGAGGAAAAGTTACCTGCCAAAAATCATAAGATGGATTGACAATGAATACTGGGGTCTTTATGTTTTTGACAAAATTTTGAGGAAAGAGACACTGAAATGCAATTCAGTGTTAGTAGTAGTTGCTGTATAACAATTAAGCAGCTAAAATGCAACATCTCGAACTTGCTCTGCGATATGCCCAAAAAATTAAGAAAAAAAAATAAAAGAAGAAAGCATGCCTGTGACCCTTCCGTTCTTGAAAGACAATTCTTGTCCAAACTTTTTACCACACCCTGACAGAACAACAAGCCAGCCAGAAATGTCAATAATATAAGAATTGCTTTTCTTTTACAAATTGTTACTGCTGCAGGACTGTAGCTTGTAGCCATAACCCCACAAAACAATGTAAGCGTAGCCACTAAATACTTTTTAATCAACCTGCCCTCTGTAGTAAAAATGGTCATGTGTCATAGGTCAAAAAAAAAATCAAAGTAGCTGGTCATCAAACAATAAGTTAAAGTCCTTTTCCATTTTAGCCAGGGTCTAATGCATCATGCAGGTTAACCACTTGTATATCAAATGCGTTATTATGAAGAACAAGTAGTACTATATAGAGAGACTGCATAATCTGCTATAGATAAAAACTGAGCAGAACCTGAAGGTGGAAAACATCATCATAGAAAGATCTCATGGTGCGATTTCCAAGAATATCCAACCTGAAATTGAGGAACCATCAAGTAACTCAAGTTTGTCTATAGTCATACTTAAGGCACAGATGTTATACTAGCAAGCATAATTCGAGTTTTAGCTCTAACAGTAATTTATAGGGCAAAACAAAGGTCTTTGAACAATGCTCTTGTATATTTCTGCAGTAAATCAGAGAGTCACTAGAAACATTTGATCAAAATGTCAGATATTACAAACTTTGAAATAAATAAATACAACTTATAGTATATATTAGCTCAAATAATTGGCACAAAAGATATTAATATGTGTACAGAAACATACTCATCAAGGAAAAAACTTGCATCAGCAAGACACTTGATAGTAGCATGCTTTGGCAGGCGCTCCCTAAAGTCATCACAATGTATAAGTGTAGCCAGACCTCCAGCAGAGCATCCTGAAAGAAGAGCCTGCAGCAAAATTTTTTAAGAAATGTACATTTCTATCACCAAATTGGTGAATTGACTAGCAGAAAAAAGTTTTCATCTACCCTAAAAGGAATACTTTGCATGATCACAATGAACCAAAGACTCCAAAATTGCTCTGAAGATTCATGGACACCTCAGATGTAGGTCTCTTACTGCTAAGATTTGATAATCCAAAATTTTGATAAATCCCTATTGAAAATACGCTTAAGTTTAGACCCTAATTACACCTAGGGGGTTGAAAGATGTAACTCAGCAAACAATCACAATTATCAAGCAAATTAAAATACGTTAAAATTTGTTACACCCTAAATAAATTCAAAAATGATAAACCTCTAATTATTTTTAAGATCTACAACAAACAAAACCAACTCATACGATAGAAGGCAATAAATAATCTTAACACAGCGAATTGGTCACGAAAGAAAACCTTATAAAGAACTTTTCATAGGATTAAAACTCTCCGAGCAGTTACTAAAGCCACCCAAAATTTTTATTGTAACAAGAAAAACTTACAATCGGTAATTATCAAAAACTTTTGATATAACAAAGAGTAACTCACTCTAACTACTCATTGTTCAGAACTCTGAATCCTTCTTGCCAATGGAAATCATGAACGGTTCTATTCACCTAATTGGAACCCCAGCCACCAATGCCTTTTAGAACTCCGAAAGTCTCACAGTTGGATTTTGTAGAAAGAGAAACAATAGAAAACTCTCAAGTGAAATCACCAAAATAAATCTCACACTCAAGGAGAAAGTTTGTGTTTTCACTCAAGATAAACAATGAACAATACACTCAAATTACTCAGAGGTTGAAATCTCTACTTGGAAAGTTTCAAAATTAGAAAAACGGCGTTATTTTAAAACTTAAAACATAAAACATTAAAAGATGTTTCATACTCTTGACGTGCACTCTGGAGCGGCTAAGTCGTGCGTTTAGAGTGGAAAAGTTCTTGCCAGTCACTCGGACACCAAGCTAGCGCATTGTTGGCACCAAGCTTCTGTGCTTTGTTGGCTCGATCACCAACTTGGTATGACTTCCAGATTTTATATTCTTAGTTGACTCAAGAGAAAACTTAGCTAGAAAATAGCACCAATCCTCTGTTCCATCGTCTTTGCCTTTATAACACATGGTTTCATCATGTCACACTTATTTCAACTAAAACCCCTAGTTTTGTTCATGGAATCGGCCAACAAACTCAAATCCTAACACCTATTAAGTCAATAAACTCAATATGTGAATAAGGGATAAAAAGTTAACTATTTATTTCAACCCCACTACTACAGTTGACGAAGCTAGATCACAGAAAGACTATTGTAGTATATTAAAGTTCTCGGTTTATGAAAGATATTCACAACAATCTGAAAAGGCAATAAGGAAATCTATTGGCATATCAAGAAAGCACCTGTTTGGCATTCGACATTCCCAATAGTAACAACTCATCCATCAGTGCTTCCCAGATGAGCTGGCCTCTAAAGAAGAGTTTTGTTTCGTTCTACAAACAAAAAATAGTAAACAACATGAACAATGAAAAATCACGTTTTTAATAAGAAACGATGACAACATTGTTCACCAGGTATAGTTTTCTACAAACCAAATAACTAAACTTACCTTGAACTCGCTTTCGGGGTGACCAGTCAAAGATGCACCATCACAATAACGTATCTTTACTTTGTTCCAATTAAAGAAGTCTGAAGAATGAACGAAAACATTCAGATCAATTATTCCTGAATATTTTCTACAACAACAAAACAGATACACAGGGTCACAAGTTTACCAGGATTTTGAGATGGGTCAGAGCTCAAAATTCCAGAAAAGCGAACTTGTCGTTCCATGAAGTTTGAGGAACCTAATGCTGTCCTTTTGCGGGATGAACATGATGCTATGGTATTACACCAGCCTCCACCCTAAACTTTCATCAGAAATATATATATATATATATAATTGTACGAGCTAAATTGAGAAATAAATAAATAAAACCTCAATGTGAAGAAGCCAATTGTTAGAGCCAGAGCCAGAGCCCTTTTGAAAATGGTACGCGGGTAAGCTCCCATCCAAACAAACTGCAATGAAGACGACATAAAATACAATCTAAACGACGTTGGAAAATACAAAACTGGAAGAATCGCGAACACTTTGAGTTGCGGTTTAATTACAGGCGCCTCTATCTTCGGCGTTGTGGAGCAAGGTCAAGTCAACGAGATCGTTGGCGGGGAGAGCGAGAGGAGAGTCTTGATCGTTGCCGGAATCGAAGAACATGGTGAAAACGAAGATGATGATTGTGAATCCGACGACCGCCATAGCCCATTCTCTCTTGGCCCACTTTCTCCACCAAAACAGGGCACGAAGCCTATGATTCGCCATTCAAACATAAAACACCCGGATAGCTTCTGCAAGTGCAAATAGCCAGCGACTGACACTGTCTGCAACAAAGGCTAGTAACTAACCAGGCTTAAACGATGCGTTTTGAACCGTCTGAGGTAATTGTAATTAAATCGGAAGTCTCTGTTAATCAGAAAGTGATTATTAATCAGGAGATACTTCCTCGTTAATTAATATTCCATCAATATGCTTGATTAAATGCCTGATAGAAAACCCAGCTTTAATGAGGAAAATTGGTTGATAAATTTAATTGATCTAATTATATGTTAACCAATATAGAGATTAACAGTTCAAAATTATTTTTTTACATGAATAATTAATGTCATAAAATTTAATTTATTTAAATAATTTATTTATTTTTTAATTTAATAAATAAATTAAATTTCTTTAACCGACCGTAAAAAAATTATAAAAATACGTTTAATTTACACAACGTATCAATAAAATTATATTACACGTCTTAAAAATTTAAATTATTAGATAAAAATAGACGTGTCGTATACATATTAAATTACACGTTTTACTAATAAAATTATATTATATGTATAAAATATTTAAATTATTAAATAAAGTTAGGTATACCATATGTGTTTTCTAATGAATCTGCTTTTATATTGTATTTTACTATGCAATTTCTTCTATTGTCTATATCAAATTAATAGAGTCTTAGATGCTTCAATTGTCCATTCTAGTATAGAGCCAAAGGTTACACCTATTAACATATACTATATATAAGACTATTTATATTATTAGATGAAGGTAAGTGTACTGTATATGTGATTGCACACCTTATTCTTATTAATAAAATTATTTTATACATAAAAATATTTGTATTATTAGATGAAGGTAGGTATGGGAGACATTTCCCAAAACAATTTTAGCTTCTCTCTTTTGAATTCAATGTGCAACTGTGCTGCTGTTTCTTCTATTGTTTTATGTGAAACTGGGTGGACCTGATAGCTGAATTTGGAAGGAGTAAATAGAATTATGGCTATTGAATATATAATGGATAGTTGCAAAACCATCCATGATTAGCTATGGCATGCGTGCCTATGAATTAAAATATGGTAAAACATGTGTCATGAGAAAGAAAAGTATAAGAGCCAACAAGATTAATGAATCATTTCTTTCTGAAATGGAACAGAACTGAAGTCAACATTAGTGTTTACAGTGTTTGGTCCCAAAATTCCAGGGTGTTAGTACTCCATGATTCAATGGGGGAGGAATCCCCCAGTGTGATGAGGTAAATGTGAAAGTTCACATATCATCAATTCCGAAACCAAAATATGATTGGCCTCTTCTTTTGAAGCTTTCTTTGCCATTTCTCTACTCTACCATATAAATCTCTGGATCCCAGGCTCGTGATCCCAATGGAATGGCCGAAACAAGAACATTGACATTGTGAAGCTGTTAAGGACTATATAAAGAACCCCCATTAAGAGCCAATTTCGATTGTCTGTAATATTGGAATGAAGAATCATAAAATAGAATGGAATAGTGTAGTATCTGAACTCAATTAGTGGAGCAGGAACAAGAGTTGCAGTGGTAGCCAAGAAAAATACCAACACCCAGATCTTCCTTTGAGTTTTCCCTGACAATCAAAGATTTTAGATAAGGCCTCACGGTGATTGAACAGACAAACATGGAATGATGGCTAGAGCCATTTACTAACCCAATATCCTGAAAATTGAGAACCAGGAATAAACATAAAGCGGAACCAGAAGATATGTCATTGACCAATGAGCTTTTATGACCTTCCTCCAGAGATAAAAAGGATAGTGCCGATTGTCGGCCAGAAGATAGGGATGAGCAATGCTGCATTAATCCATAATAAAATGAGTTATATCTGGAAATGCAAAGGCTACATGGAAAGTGACCTAGAGATTTGACCTCCGTGGTGAACCCAATCTATGGTAAGTATTTTAGTACCAATTCAAACGATTCATTGGACAAAACAAAAGCCTATTCAAATAGTTTTGACAAACTAACTCGTAGGACAATTTTGCTTGGCACCTTGCTTAGTTGAACTGACCTGAAAAAGTGCACAGAGAGGAAACCAACAGTAAGGGCAATGAGCCCTTGAAAGAAACTAAGAGGCCTGTTATTCCAGAATGACTGAAGCAAAGTTGCAGCTTGACCAAAGGAGAAGTGCGGAGGAGCTGATAAAAAAGCAGAAAAAAGACTAAAATACATCATCTGCGCAAAATGTGGACAAACAGTGTGAGCTTCTTTTGCACCTGCAATAATGCGAAAGGCAAGAAAAGGTTAATAAAATATATAGAACAAAATAAAAAGACCAAAACACTGGCTGAAAAGAGCATGGCAAGATGACTGGTACCAAGAACAACACTTCCATTCCACCATACAAAAGCAACGAAGGCCACCAATGCCAAAAAGAAAGAACTGAAGGAGACCAAAATCTCCCACTTCACATGCCATGCAGATAAAATAATAGCTTGAATCTCAGAAAGAAGCCCTGTTTTATAATGACAAAAGATACATTGTTAGCATCACTAACAAAATAAACTAAAGAAATGATAGGGGACAGCCGGTAATGTCAGTGCACAAACAGTAAAATGAGACAAGGTTTCCGCAATTACAAAACCAATAAAAATTAAATCAAATGTGTGAAACAGACCTGACATTTGAGCTTCCGAAAAGGTATGTGTACTGGGGATAGAAATATCATCCTTGTCTACAGCACTGCCAAACTTTCTTTTTCTCAAGTTTGAACCCACACTGATGCTACTGGTGGAAGTTGGCCGATTATTTTTCCTGACAGAGACATGATTTCCATTCACTTTCTCATCACCTCTTCTATGAGCCAGGGTAATATTTATGATCCCAGTACATGCAACAAAAATCATCCATATAATATTTGTTTGACGAATGACAACCGAGAACGTGCCAAGCTGATTAGAACACAATAAGCCAATTCAACACTTGCATAATAAAAGAAAATGACAAACAATTCATAAACTTCCACCCTCAATCTGTTAGAGAAATTACTAATGGACTCTAAAAATTTTAAGTATCAGATTATTATGTCCAGTTGTAACTGAAACACACAAAATAGTTGCCACGTCCCACAAATTAATTTTCCAACTCTCACATTTCTTGATTTGAGATTTCTCAATCAACAGTTTCACTTGAGTGCTCTTAGTGTTTCATACAGTATTGTCCAACAACCAACAAAGAAACCAAGTGCTTCTGGTCTTTGGAATTTCCACATGAAAGGGAAGGTAGCATCTTTTCCTGTCAATTATCATGAAAAGAAATTAAAATTCTTAACCATTGAATGTTTTACCTACTCCGTGATATACCTTCCTTCATTAGCAAGAGGCACATTTGGTCATGATGTATCACCACAATTTTTGGGACTTGAAAACAAGTTCCCTATGAAACACAAAGTGTCCTACAAAGTCGAAAACCAGTCCATGATGGGGGTTCAGTGGTTTCTAAAGAAACAAATAAAACATTGTGATGTGGCTGACATTCTCATGTTAGAGTTAAGGTTCTCAATATAGTCAACTAGAGGATGTTTGCAAAAATAAGCTTCTCCAACTAAGCCATGATTCACCGTAAATAAATGACACTTCTTCTACATGGTTTATAGGTCTAAGCAATAGAAGTATAACACAAGACATGCCCCGCAAAAAAGGAGTAAAATAATGAAAAATTACATATCCACATGACTACACAAAATAAAATGCAGAAACATTAGTAACATAGTGAAAATATGCTCTAGAAAGTTGAATTGACTACTTTACCAATGCACTAAGCTGGTATTTCTTCTTCAAACATGCAAGATACATGGCAAGCACTGCCGTAAGTGATGCAACATCTGTATAGTAAAGAAACGTAAAGAAATAGTGAAGGGGATACAAGGCTAGGACCACAGCATGAAGTGTTGCTTTTCTATCATCAAGAGTGGGTCTCAAATAAGTGATTATCTCATATAAAATAATGCTGCACAATACTGCCAAGACACCATTTGTAGAGCGAAGAACTGCAGCAGAGCAAACTTCAAAAAATGACACAGCTTGTGCAACAAACATGCCTGGAAACAAAGAAGTAACATAGGCAAGTGAAAGATAGTACCTGCAAAAAGTTTTACACTGCATGTATCAACTTCTCTTACTAATATGTTACTCTAACAAAATTTGTGCGCTGAAACTTATGAACATAAAAGCAAGCTAGACAATATATTTTATTAAGAATAGGAGAGTACCCAAAGCACGATATATTGAGAATATGTTTCATAGGCAAATAGTTTATTCTCAATACAAATGTTTCAGGAATTCTTTTCTTAGAATTCCTTTCTTCATCATTTCAAGCAACCTCAAGAACACCAAAAGCACCAATCAAGTAAAAATCTCATTGTAAAACAAGAAATTGGAAATCGATTAACTCATTTGAACACATTGATACTCATATCATTAAATGCATATCTTATTTACCTTTCCATATTAGTGAACAAAAAACTCATCATTAAAACTAAAAGACTTAGAGAACATACAGGCCAGGTGGGGTTGTGATCATGGGATCCCAACTCTTGAAATTTCCTTTACAATACTGCTGAGCCTGAGGTATGTGAAATATCTCATCCTGCACATTATAACTGGTGAGTAAAGCATCAGAATTTTGAACAAATTCACATTAAAATTAAC
Source organism: Khaya senegalensis (assembly GCA_032402905.1). Taxonomy (NCBI): domain Eukaryota; kingdom Viridiplantae; phylum Streptophyta; class Magnoliopsida; order Sapindales; family Meliaceae; genus Khaya; species Khaya senegalensis. The sequence continues at coordinate 5,374,028 of CP135540.1, forward strand.
GAAACGGATTTTCATTCTTACCATGTACGGTTCCGGTACAATGCGATTCACGAGAATTGATATGGGAATAACCCACAAGCTCACAATTGCTGCCACCGCTATTCTACCCATATCTCGTGCTTCCTGTAGAGTTAAATAATCGAAACAACGTTGAGTGTTGACTCCGCAGCAACGAATTGATCGTCAACTTCTCGTGCTGATACTAACAATGAATCCTTTTTGCATCACTGAATCGTAATTCCATAGCTCTTGGGATTAACGATTCTCAATTTCAGTGCTTGGTTTCCCACTTCTTTGACAATGGAGATTCACAACAATCATCGATCACACAGTTGTGGGTTTGAAACAAAATCAAATTTTGAAGAAGTTTAGTACCCGAGACTGAAACCGGAAAGAGGAATTGGCAGGTTGTACACCTGAAAAACTTTTAAATTACGTTGCTATACTGGCTTTCGCCAAAATTACAAGACTATACTAAATTATAATAGAAATTACATTATTATCCTGACCTTCAAAAGTAATACAAGACTATGGCAAATTAGAGGGAAAATTACTTATATATCCTTAAAATAAGCAAAACTGCAAAAAATTACGCGTGTTATAAGTAATTTTCTAAATGAAACTAATTATTTTCATAAACATATTTTTAAAATAATAATATATTTTTACTATTTTTTAATAAAATAATAAATAATTTTTAAAAATATAACTAAATTAATCGCCTCAATTTTTTGACTATCTAATTATTAAAAAAATATGTACTTCTCAAATTTTATGTATATTCTCAAATTTAATTAGTCGAAATAATTTTATTATTTTATTATTTCAACTTCTCCACTTTTGAATGTTTCTTGTGATCTTATTAAATTTTAAAAAATATATTTTATTAATAAAAAAAATATTATTTACAGTAATAGAATAGTAACAAGTTAGCTCCAAGGCGGGTGTCCTTCCTCAAAATTATTTAATGATGAAAAGACAACAATAGTGCTCCCAAGCCAAATTAGCAACAAAGGTGTTGTTTTCCGGTCTTTTAATTCACGAGAGAGTAAAATACAAGGGAAAGCATCCCAAAATAGGCTTTGAGAGATTGACACATGATAATGAAGAAAATGATAAACCAATCCTTTGAAAATGTGAAAAGAGAAAACTAGGTCACCACTGGATAAAAATCTCTCTTAGTTTTTTATATATTTAATTTTTAAAAATTTAATAATCAATAAATATAAAAAAGAATAAAAAATTTAGATTTTATTTTAATTTTTTAAAGTATTTTAATTTTTAATAAAAATTAATTAAAAATATAAAATACTAAAAAAATATTTCAATCCACCACATCACCCTTGTATGAGATGATAAACGAATCCTTGACCCTTATTTGTGATCGCTTGTATTGAATTTAGTTCTTTATTTGTTACTTGTATTCTTTTTGTCCCACAAAATTTTCACTGAGTAAAAATTATCTATAAATTGGTGTGATAATATATTTGTGCATTAATAAATACAGTATTTATTATTTGAATATTGAAATAGTGTAATATATTTTTTTGAGGTTATAAAAAAATTAGTTTTTAATTAATAAATATTAATAAAATAAAAATAATATAATATAATCTCTATAAATTATAGTGTTTAAATTATGTAAAATTTATTAATTAATAGAGATATTAAAATTTATTATATTTTATCAATCTATAAATTAATCCACTAAATATTTTAGATGCAATTAATTTTGTAGTCTCATCTTGGACAACAAATTTTCAAACAAAAATGATAGCAAATTATTTTTGACATTACAAAATTAATTTTGTGAAATAAATAATCTTAAAGAACTTAGATGAATCTTTAGACAAAGAAGGAATTAATGAACATGAAATAATACTCAAAAGATTTTGGTTATGGTAATAAAGTGGATGTAAATGACTTCTAAAATTACCTTGAGAAAAATGATGCAAGTTCATAACTTTTAAGTTTAGACAAAATCATTGTTAAAATTAGTGAAAATCATGTTGATGATGGCGAAGCTGAGGATGATAAAATAACTTTGGAAACGATAAAATAACTTTGGAGCTTAATACGCGTAAGAAAACACTCGGAACATCAACAATACTTTATAATTATTTATTATAATTTAAAAATTCAATTCAACTTCAAAACTTCTAGATGAAATAAGAAAGACTAGAAATGGGATCTAAATATATTTAAATTTCAAAAAAAAAGAAGTAACAATAAATTTATTGTTTATTAAGATATCGTAGTTATATTTATAATTTTAGTAATTATTAATTTATGATATGAATTATTAAAATATTATTTTATTAATATATTAAAATTAATAATTTAGTCTATTAGGTCAAGTCAAGACTGTAAAAAATTATTATAGAATAGAAATCATTAATCTATTAAATCTTAATTTATAAAGATTACATTGTAGTTAAAAGTGTATCACTGCTCATTTATTATTGTAATTATATTCTGTTATACACGTACAGACACTTTAATCGTATAGTTGTGATGAGATGGGACATAATATGTCACACTCATAACACACCGTAAACAAAACTTGGGTTAAATTATAGAAAATATATGCATTCTTACATTTATTTTTAAAATTAATATTTTTAAAATTTTTATTACATAATTAAAATATTATTTATTATTTATTTTATATATTTTAATATTATTTATTTTAAATTTTATTAAAACTGTTTTAAATCCCTAACAATTGAAGGAAAGAGTACATGCATACATACCATAGCCGAGTTCATAAGATATAGTATAGTTACACAAATGAGGGATTTGATAGATGAACTTTTGTGTCACTCATTGGACATTCCTTCTATTTTCATTCATCAGTTTAAAGAAGAGCCAGCGACTGTATACAAACTGGAAATTGTATTTACTCTGAAGAAAATTCCAGAATGTTTACTAATTCGAGGATTCTGAAGTCCAGATTCGTCAGTTTCCATCAAGCAAAGCCAGAAACCCAAGAAAAATTTGAACCAGCATCCTGATTGGTGCATTTGAGCTATTTAGTCTTGAAATAAATATGCCGGAGTTAACATTATACCCAAAGGAACCAACAACCCAATAGTTGCAATATAAAATAATACAGCAATCTCTGCGTTATTTCGAGGTAGTTGTCCAGAATTTACAAAGAACGCAAAGACAATAAAATGAATGAGAAGGATTTCCGGTGCACTATTGAAGGGACAGATTCATCATACTCAGATTTGGCATTCCACATCTGCACTTGAATGAAATGAAAAAAAGTTATCTCATGAGGAACTTTCTTGAACTAAAATAAATGAATTCGCAAATTAATATATGCATAGAAAAAAGAAAGAATGGAAGAAAAAGCTAGCTGCTGGGAAGTGCTGAGGGACGCCAAAATGGATCCTCCAATCCAGACTAGATTTCCTCTCAGGAGGAGCAACCACCTTAATCTTCATGCCGCTAGGAGCTAATGCACTGATTTCTTTGCTCATTCTATCAGCAATACCAGGGAACACTGTGGAACCACCACTAAGTACAATGTTCCCATACAAATCCTTCCTAATATCAACATCACATTTTATTATAGAGTTGTAAGTCGTCTCATGTATACCCGCGGACTCCATTCCAATCATGGATAGTTGGAAAAGGACTTCTGGGAAACAGAAACGCTCAGGTACAATGGTGATCACCTGACCATCAGGTAACTCGTAGCTCTTCTCAACAGCAGAGCTGGTCTTAGCAGTTTCTAATTCTTGTTCGTAATCAAGAGCATTGTATGCCAATTTCTCCTTCATATCCCTCACAATTTCCCATTCGGCTGTAGTGGTAAATGAGTAGCCACGCTCAGTCAACATTTTCATCAAGGCATCAGTGAGATCACAACCTGCAAGGTCAAGATGCAAGATGGCATGTGGATGAGCATCCCCTCATAGATTGGGACCGTGTGGCTGACACCATCTCCAGAATCAAGTACAATACCTGCAGAATGGAGCGTTGAACAGGATTACTATAAAAGCAACCCAGGATCAACTAATAAATGAGAAGTATTAGTGAACATTACAAATAAACATCCCAATTAAACCAAAAATTATTGTATAAATTGCAGCAAATGCATATTGTATATTTATATTGGATAATCCAGGAGGAAAACGATATTTTTTTTTTTTCCAAGGTCTACAATCATTGTCCCTGCATAAATTTATTTTTTTAAGTTTTACAAAAGTTGTATCCCAAACAAGTGCAAAATGCTTTTCTATTCAATTATTAGTAATTACAACTACTGCAGGAAAAAATGTCAAATTCAGTTATGGTCTTTCGAATTCATTTCATACTCTAACAGTTGAAAGGGAAAAAGAAAAATAAAAATAATGAGAACTCAAATCAGATACCATTAAACTGTTGTATGTGGAGTTGTTTGCATGACTTCCTAATTGACCTACTAGCTTCTTCAGGAACAAGCCAACAGTAAAATATTTTGTAGTGACTAATTAAACAGCTTACCAGTAGTGTGACCACTGGCATAAAGTGAAAGAACAGCCTGGATAGCAAAATACATAGCTGGAGCATTGAAAGTTTCAAACACGATCTGGTTCATCTTCTCACGGTTGGCCTTTGGATTGAGAGGTGCTTCAGTGAGGAGAATAGGATGCACTTCTGGAGCAACACGAAGTTCATCATAGAAGGTATGATGCCAAATTTTCTCCATATCATCCCAATTTCTAACAATTCCATGCTCAATTGGGTACTTCAGAGTCAAAATACCACGCTTTGACTGAGCTTCATCCCCAATATATGCTTCTTTTGGCTCCAGGCCAACCATCACTCCAGCAACGAGGATGGGCAACAATGCTAGGGAACACAGCCCTACAATCACCATCCCCAGCAAACCCAGCCTAACAACATTGTGGTACTTTCATCAGTTACAAGTTTATAATACCATCTAGCAATTTTTTTTTTTTTTTTTTGGGACATATTCCCAAGATAAGAGTTATATTATCTTAGCTTAAAGATTGAAATTATGTAGCCATTTCTTGAGGACAAAGAACATTGTCTTATACCTTTACCATTTCTGTTCCATTGTCACAGACAAGAGGCTGAATATCCTCACCATCTGCCATCTTCTACAGCGTACCAAAGAATTAACTACATTACATTAGTAAAATTAGGAATAAGCAACATAAAGCCTCTAAAAAATATTCAGAATTAAGTTTTATTAATGAATTACATGTAATGAATCGTTTAAATTCATGGCAATGATGAAAGCAGTTTTTTTTTAATTAATTATCATAACACTAATTCTAGCAACAAAATCAATCACTACACTTGATAACTACAAACAGCTACATTTATTTTACACACCTCAATACAAATGTAAAATGAGATAAACACAAAAAAGCATCAACAATGGTAAAAGCTATAACTTAAATTCTTGCCCAGTGCAAGATCTAAAGCATGATTTGGAAAGATACTTACATTCCCACCTTACAATTGTCGTACAAGATATTACATTAAGCAATCAATACACCTTCCAGTTTAGATCAGAATCAAACTGACTATCGCAATGGTGGGAATTTTCAGCTATCAGTATAAGGCTAAAATCTTAAATGCTAAAACATTTTGTTTTCAACCTCTAAATTTATTTTTACCTGACTAAAACAACACACATTAACAAAGCATGCAAAGGGGAAAAAAAAAAGAAATATAATACAACCCAAATCAAATCCAGCCTAGTCACAAATTGCATGAATTTCTGAAAAAAAAAAAAAGTCTGTAAAAGACAGTCTATCAGCATAAACAATAGCCATTACATAATCCATAGTGAAACAAATGTCAGAAGCAACGAAAATTCTTCTATTTCACTTTCACAAAGAACTATAAAATTTCAATTCAAATCACTGTCGTAGCCGGCGAAAATTTTAATTAAAAAACCTAAAAATGGTTCATTATAAGCAGTCAGGAAATGACAGTAAGCACTATTCAGAAACATGAGAAATCAATTGCAGCATTTTAAAGATCGAAACGAATCAAATTCAGAAAACAATGGACGCACAATGTAGCAACATACATTAATCCGAAAACAAGAAAAACAAAACCTAAATTTGAAAACCAGAGCAGCTAACGAAAGAATATAACCTTATCGAAACCCCAGATTTCTCGTTCTTTGAGGTGGTCTCAGACTCTCAGCTGCCCTTCACAGCCTTGCGTTGGTTCAAAATGGGCAAAATTTTAAAAAAATAAACAAAAACGGACAAAACCGAATGAAATGAGAAATGAAATGTGAGTTAAATGCAGAGTAAATGCCGGTTTGGTTGTCGTTTTAAGTACTTGAATCTACGGTCCACGCGGCGAGTCACTCTGATCCGGCGGCTCTAGTGGATCCAGCTGTCCACCTGCTTTCCGCTTCAATTGTGGGGTCCATATGACAGGTTTGTCCTCGGTTTGAAAGAATACTTACTCATTGTGTCCTCACAGCACGTTGTGCAAATTATTTGGTTTGTTGCGCCGTGTTCTATCTGATTCAGCCACCAAAGCAGCCCCCATATTATTTTTGAATTTTTTATTTATATTTTAAATATTATTTATTATTTATTTTATATATTTTTATATTTTTTATTATAAATTTTACAAAGACTATTATAAATTAAAAAATAAAAAAAAATTTTAAATATAAAAATACATGTATGTATCATAATTATTCTAATATCATTAAATACTTATCGTAACTAAAATAAAATTAAATAATAATAATTAATATAATAAATATAATATTACATTGTACTTTATATTTAAATATTTAATTTTTATATTAATTTTTTTAAATTTTTTAAAATTATAAATATTTTTGTTATATATTTTAAATTTTACATTAATAATTTTAAATTTTATATTAAAAAATATAAAGTACATTAAATATACATAAATAAATATTTTTATACTAATAATTTTGGTTGCAAGAAGATTAATCTGTAATTTGTTCTAGTATACGTTCTCTCAAATAAATAAAATTATTTATTATTAAATATAATTAATATAAAAATAATTTTATTGAGACAAATTATTTTATACTCATTTTTGTGTCGATAGTATTTATACAGAGAATTTAAGTAAATTTTTATCAAATATTTTGTTGAAATAAATTTAGGGGTCTTTATAATTATTTGACCAAAGTGCCATAGTTAATTGTCTTACATTATTTATGAATATTTATTATAATTGCTAATTCCTATTGGTTAGAGTTAGAAAAAAAACTCAAAATAATTTACTTGTTGATGGAACGTATCTTTTCGAGTTTAAAGAAATTGGTCCTCTCTTTCACTCCAAAAAAAATGATAATTTTATTTTATGAATAGCTTTTATTGTATTAAAGATAAATTATAAGAAAGAAAAATATGTTTTCATTATTCTATTAATCAAAACAAAGATTTGGATTTACAAAGAAAAATTAATGGTACAAGGTATGAACTTTACGTCACTCTTATAAATATTAAAATGAATAAAAAAATTATAAAGTCTAAATTTTTTATACTATTTATACATAATTGTTAGCATAATATTAGAATTTATGAATTCTCTCCTTTCATCCAAAAATAATATTTTTTAAATTTAATTAAAATTAAATATATAATTTAGACTATTTTTAAAAAATGATGAATACAATTGTAATAAGTTTAATAAATAAAAAATAAAATAACATAATTTTATTGTTCATTGTATGCATACATGTGCACGCGCGCGTACGTGTATGGAAATATATTTAAATTATTATAAATTATATGATTTTGTTGAATTATTCAATATAACTCTTCTTGTAAGATTTCCACTATCTTCTGTCTCCCTGCATTCGGTCACTCTGTGTTACTAAATTGTCCCCCCATCACATTCACTAGGCCTTGTACTCCAAGAACAACTCAAATCATAAAAAAGTTCTTGGCCAAGGCAGGCAGGCATGTCTAAAAGTATAAAGAGAAATCAATCATACATTACAGAAAGAAAGGAAGCAAGAAAGAAAGAAAGAATCTGGACCCGGATCCCCATACCAGATACGTACACGTGGTTTCCAAATTCCATCCATGATGTATGATATCTACAGGGGATTTCTAATCCAAGTTGTCGAGACGTCGTGCTCCATTTAGAACTAATAACACTAAATTTGATCCATCCCAAGTGTTACTCACCGGACGTTCGTTATCGTCTGCCGGCCTGCCCGTATATACGACGAATCCCAAGTGACGGCTCTCTAAATTTAGGCCAAGAATTGGCATTTAACAACCATGTCCATAATCATACCTATGTATACAACAATATAGGAGTACAATGTACGTATATATACCGTATCATTTTAAATTGAAAATAAAATAAATTTTAAATAAATTTTAAATGAGTTTATAAAGTGTGAAATCCGTGCCCATGGATGAACACTTTGTTCTGTCTAAAATTGTCAACAATTTAAACAATGACTAAACATGAGGAGTGTGAGCAAAGTTCAGGTAAGCAAATTTTCTAGCCTTCAGAGAAGCATTAACTAGAAGATACCAAATGGCAGCTCTATTGAAAGGTAAATATGAGAGTTAACCCAAACAACAAGTAAAGAATTGTGGGGCTAGAACTTAAAAAGGCCTCTAAAAACTGAATTTCTTGTGGGGAGGTCATGGGTGATTCATGATTGTGACTAGACTCACCTCATCAGACACATGGGATCTATTTGACATGATGGTTAGCAATTGGCATCAAAGTCATGTGGATGACATGCAATCATACTGTCAACTCTTTCTTCCTTTCTCGCCCTCATTTTCTCATTAAACAAACACCCCCAAAAAGCAAATTGTTCACAGTTAATTTCTTCGTTTGTACTTAATCCCGGCAGCCAAAAAGCTTCTTGACTCACATGTACAGTTTTATGTTAGGAAAGAAATCCCTATCATTCAGCGCTGGCATTAGGTGTTTGGGAGGTGTACTTCACGCGTTAAGAGTGCGCGTAGGGTTGTTTCTAAAGTTGCGTACGCTTTTGATGATGAAAACCAGGCACCCTCCACAACTTCGGTTCCCTGCTTTGCACTCAAGTATGATTCATATTCGTCTCGTTAATGTGTCGTATCACGAGAATTTCATATTTTATTTTTCCCTTTCATTTCGGGAATTACTTAAATATTTATTAATTAATTAATTAATAAATGCATTGGCTGACCCTAGAGAGTTAGTTGAATCTGGCGGCTTACCAAATCTCAACAGCTTTCGTTTTCAGTGGTTGGAATCCAACGTTGCTAACACGAAACGCTGCGTATAGATTGCTCCCCCGCTAAGAGAATTTGAGAAGCCACCATATAAAATATGTTTGGATTATGTACATTAAATAATTAAGATTGTATTATATATATATATATATATTTATTACATATTAATTATATTTATTAAGTTTAATTTTAATAATTTAATAATTAAAAATTGTATAAAAAAATAATATCACGAATATGTTTTAATATATATTATATATAATAAATAAATAAAATTTTTGACTGATATCATTTAAGTTATGGTATATAAACGATGTGGACAAAATTATTATAACAGAGCGAAGTTTTAAAAAAAATATTTAATTTAATAAAATAATTTTTTAAATTTTTGATATTTTAATCTATAAATTTAATAATTTAATTCATCGAATATTTAAATTTAATTTTATTTTTTTAGCAACATTATCACACGAAGTTGTCTCGTTAATCTAAAACTTTTAACTGTATTTAACGTATACTAAAAGATTTTATTCACGAATAATTATACTTGTTAAAACGAACAATATTTTTAATTAAATAGTTTATGTCCTACATTCATCATTCAATGGTAATGTTAGTAAATTCACAACCAAAACCATTCAAGTTGTACCTTTTTTTTTATATTCAACCTTCTCGTGAAGAAGTGGTTGATGCCATTTAGTCCTAGTTATTGAAAGGATGAGTTTTCCCATTCAACTTACACATTTTTGACGAAGGCAGAGTAATAACTCTAGAGATTTAATGTAATATACACGGAGGATGGAAGACATTGGACGGTGAATAGTGATTGTGATTGTGAATGATCATTGATTTTGAGTTGAAATATTGTGGTGGTTGTGCTATAGTCTATGTATTGCTTTGGTGAATAGCTTTAATGCACTTTAAGAATTAGAGATGGGTTTATTAGGTAATTGAAATTTATTAGTAAACACTTTTGAATCATATTAAATCAAATTAAATAAATTGATGATTTGAATTGGTTTGGATTGATTAAAAAAATTTTTGCTTGGTTTTAATTTGAAAAAATTAAAATTGACATATTTTAATTCAATTTTTGATTTAGAATTGATCAAAATTAAAAAGATCGAACCAATTTACTTATTTTAAAATTTAATTTTGTTTGTTATTTTAAATCATAAATAATAATTTATTTAAATTTAATTAATATATATTTTTTAAAAATTATATTTTTAAGTTTAGAGCTTATAAAATTAAAAAAATATATTTTTAGTTTAATTCAGTAAATAAACTATTTAGTTTAATTTTAATTTATCATTACCATCGATTTAGATCAATTTAAGTCAAATCAAAATAAATAATTTTGACTTATTTAAAATCTTACCTAAATCGAATCAAACCAAAAATATTCATTTCTAATTATATTTTTACTCAAAAAAAAACTTATAAAATAATTTATAATAATTCAACCGAATCTCTCAATTTTACCCAATAGATTAGCAAAAAGAGTGATTAAAAGTGTGTAATTAGACTAGACCATGGACTAAATTGTATAGATTTTGAAGTTTTAAGGCAAAAATTGAAATAAAATAATATATATTTTTTTGTTTATTCTTTGAAAGTTTAGGTAGACTAATATAATAAATAATAATAATAATGTCAATTAACGGCAAATAAGCCTTTGTGATAAAGAAGATACCATTACAAGTAGTTATAACAACACACACACGGGTAGCCAATTAATACATGGCGTCAAAATTACAGGTCAATGAGCTGACAACTAACGTGATGATCTCTGGCATGATTGAAGCCAATTCTCACACCAGCCAAGCATGGTGCTCACCGAAATGGAGCAATTACATTTAGACCCGTGTATTTTTTATATTTTACCAAATAAGAAAATAATTTTTTTATTTATATTAAATAGGTTATTATTTTCTACTAATATAACCCAATTATGTACAATATTGAGTTAGATGACTATCGTATTGTTAAAGTGTTAGATTGTCTGTGCTATTAATATTATATAAGTACTAAATTTAAAATATAAATATTTATTTATGTAGCTATTTATTAATTTTAAATAAGTATTTATCAAATTTAATTAGTGTTAAAAATAATTTTTAAAATTTAAATTATTATATAATTATATACTAATTAAAATAATATTTAAAATATTTTATATGTAATATTAAGCATTTTAATAATTTTTTAAAAAAAATAATAATTATAAACGCCTAAAATGCATAAGTGGTAATTTGTTCTTTTGCAATAACAAATTGACTTCAAGGGTGAAACTTAATATTAAAAAGTATTTTAATTATTTTCATAGTTATGGATCTATTTGATATAAATAGAAAAAGTATGTCATTTTTAATAAATTATAGTAAAACAAGGATTCAGATGTTATTATTCCTTGCGAAAATTGGAAGAAAGCGAACATGCGTGCGGTAGAAAGTCAAATGATTCGTTGTGGTGTTACTTGCAAAATAAACAAAGCATCTGAGGCAAGGCGGATGAGTTCATAAGATCGCGATACGATAAAATAAAGAAAGAACGAGAAAATGAGAGTGGTCCCCACGTAGCAAACCACGTGCGTACATGCATCAAAGTTCGTAGAGATTAGAGAGATGATCAGAAAAAGCAAAGTGCGAAAACATATGATATTACAGTCAGAGTCATGCTCATACTCCTCCTAAATTCTCATGAGGTAAGTGAATGTGAAGTGGCTTTGGCGAAGGATCCAATGCATTTCATCATCATCAGCTCTCACAATCTCAATCTCTGTTAAAAAGTACCGTTTAAATCCTATCCTCTCCCTGTTCTTAATTTCCATGCACGAAGGATCTCTGTAATCACCGTGTCGTTTCTTGTTCTTAGTTTTTGATTCTGTTAGCCATCTCTACTTGCTTCATGTACTCAGAATTCGACGGGATTTTTCTTCTGGGTATGTCAAATTCGGAGGTGTTTGTCGTCAAAGGGGACCAAGAAGGTGTGGAGTTCGACATTTTGAGGAGAGCCTCAGCCTCCTCGACGGAATTTGGCGATGACAAGAGTAGTGCACTGACGGTCTCGAATGACGATCGTGAGCTCCGTCGAGGAACGGGTGATCAAGTTGAGGAAGAGAAATGGAAGAACGTCGTAGGATTAGGAGAATTGAAAGCGACGGATGACGACGACGACGGATTCATAACTCCAACCTCAACGGATCATAAAATCCCAGAGATCAAACGATGCCCACCTGCACCAAGAAAATCACAGTCCTTGAAGAAACGAAAATTTTCATCAGCTTCACCAAATATACGAACAAGTCGACGTCTTGATCTATCACAAGAGGTGAATTCACTGCTTCCCAAGCCCATTCTCGACGATTTGCACCGCAAGATCAAGAGAGCTCGAACAGAAGAGCAGGAAAATCAATGAAAGTCTCACTGTCTTACAATGACTTGGTACGGAAATTCTTGTATTATTAATGAATGTTTGCAGGATTGTTTAATTTGTGATCCTATTTCATAAGTTGATAGCTTGGTGGATATTGGTCTAAGAAATTATGATGCTGTAAAGTTAAAGTTGCAGGAAAAGGATCAAATGTGAAGTACAGACCAAGAAAAAAAGGAGATGCAGAATTCCACCATTGCAGCTGGCTGCTGCTCTGCTGGCTGCACCTGTGGCCAGCTGCTTTTGTACTCAAGGTGTTACTCTTCTGTTTAACTTAAAGTAGGGATTTTATTCTCGCAGTTCAAATATGGAATAAAATTAAAATGAAGCTTCTCCCTTTTAGTTATTAGAATGCCATTAAAGCTTCAAGTTTATACTTTATTCCCTTCTTTGTTCTTAATTTTTGTTACTAGAATTCTCTTTGGTTTACATGGGAAGAAGTTGTCAGAAGACGAAGAGGAGAAGTAGCAGCAGTTGTGGGTTATTTGCGTTGCGTGAAAGTACTATTTCACCCTTGCAAGAGTGTAAGCATTGAGAGGGGATAATAACATTAGGGTCCATGTGTTTTTATTTCTTTCTAAAATGAGATAAATATATATTTTTATATCAAAAAAGTCCCTAACTTTATTTAAATAACTGATATACATTGAGTGGCTGGTTATATTGTGAGAATGATAATATAAAGATAACATTCCCCCCAACTTCAAGATTCAAAACTTTCAATTTATAAATAGGCACAATTTTATTTTAATTAATACTATCCAATCGTTTTCTTTCACTTCAAAATTGATGTAAAAAACATCAATCTTACTATATTTGATTATTCTAATAGAAGTTAGGAACTTATTAGATATAAACAAATAAATTACATCTTTATTCAAAATACATAAAGTTAAAGAATCTTGAAGTCAATTAGTCCCTTAATGAAAAGGGGCAATTTTGACAAGTGAGAAAGCTTCAAATTTTCACAAATTGGTGTGCCCAAATCCCCAACTCCTTTCCATTTATAGGATTTCACCTAGATTTGTGTGTATATAGTCTTGGGTTTTCCAAGAGAGGGCAAACATCCCCCTCGGTAAGTTTTCCTCTCAAGTGGTGAATATGTATAAATATAGGCAAATTGCTAATGAATATTTATTGGAAGTCTTAACCTATTCTCCCCTATTTGAGAGGCCATATGAATTTCGGAACCTAAGAGGATCTAAAGCCCCATGCTTTTCGAGATTTCATCATCATCATTATTATTATTACAAATTAATTTCATTATTTTATTTTTTTTATTTATTGCCTAATAATATAATTAATCTATTTCCAATTAACTAAAGAAAAAATGGCTTATAAAAATTAGCAAACATTTTCATTGTACATTACTTGTATTGAATTAATATGTTACTTTATATAAATCAAAAAAATAAAAATAAAAATATGAGTTAGATTATTTTAAAATTTTATATAATTTTGATGTGTTTTATCAATTAAATTACAACTATAATAGATAATAAATCGAATCAAATCAACAAGTGTTGGTTTAATTTAATTTAGTTTAATTATTTGGATCTATACTTAAAAATAAAAATTACTTTTAATTTTATTAATGTTTTTAATTTTATATTAATTAAATATAAATATATTATTTTATAATTATTAAAATAAAAAAATTAAAAAATATTAAAATTTGTGATTGGTTTAAAATTTAAATTAAAAATCAAATTTATATTTTGAATTATTTTATAATCATTAAAGTAAGAAAATTAAAAATAAAATTTTAAAATACATTAAAATTCACAATTCGTTTAAAATTGAAATTAAAAACTAAATTTATAGTTATTAATTTAATATTTTTAAAATCAAAATTAGAATAAAATTTTTTTAAAAATGATTTAAACCGATTAATTGGATTAAAATCAGCCCACTCTAAATATAATATAGATATGTTATAATAATGAAAGAATGGATTGAAATGATCATACCTATTTAAAATTGAACACTTGTAAAATAAATTATATTATTTTGTTGTTTTTTAAAAAATTATGTGGAAGCATTGCAATAAAAAAATTTAATAATAATAATAAAATGACCAAAAAGAAATGATGTATGATTGGTCTGGACTAGGCCGAGTCCAGACCACAACCTCCATCTGTTGGCTCCACGTGGCCCATTAAGCATGTGAGCCGAAAGACAAGAACATGAATACGAGTGGGGCCATTGGATTCGTAAGTAATGACGTGGCAAGAAGAGTGTGGCGAATTCATGTGGACGTACATCCCATGCAATAACGCGCCAACTGAGCAGTAATTGCCCCCGACCAAAGACGTGAAGGCATGTAATAACTCAAATAACTACGACCCCGTTGACCGTTTCTCTTCCCTTGAACAAACAAATAACGGTAACCACCCCACCCCCTTGTTTTTCTCTCTTCCTCCCAAAAAGCAGAACACCAATAGCGTTGAAAACACTTCCGAAAAACACTTTGCCATCCCTGATCCTCGTTGATCTTGTCATTCTTCGCTTAACGTTAATCAAAATCAAAACCAAAGTCGAAGCCCAATCATCAATCAACACATCATCAGATGTGACAAAATGGAACGTAAAAGAACGCTTACCATGAACTGGGACGGCCTCGCCGATGACGACGACGACGACCGATTTTTTGAATCCTGCGAACGAATCTCCTCCGCCATGCCTTTTGACTTGGCGTCTTCCGAAGAAGAAGATGAAGACTTTGAAGATTCCCGCATGTCGTTTGCTTCCGCGGTGTCATCCGTCCATCATAATGAAGAGTTTAATAACTTCGCCGCGTCACCCACCGGTTCAATGTCGCCGGATTACAATATCTGGATGGTGGCCCCAGGTTCTATCACGGAACGTCGTAAGCGTCTGTTACAAGATATGGGACTGTCTCGAGATAAAGGGCTTCTTAGTTTTAATCAAGCCGTTTCGACGAAAGCTGGGAACAATCATCAACCTCAACCTTCTTCACCATTGGAGAATAACAGTAAAGTTAGTGAAGCAACCAAGCAAGAACCTTCAAATTCTCCTGTAAAGATACAGCATTCAAATTCTCCGGTAAAGACACTGCATTCAACGTTGCAAGAAAATTCTCCGGTACCCTTCCTGCTTGTACGGTCAAGGTCAGATGGAGATATTGAATCCTCATTCAGATCCCGACAAAGAAAAGAGGATATGATTGGATCGATATCAAAGCAAAGATTGACGAGAACATCATCAATGCTGTTCGGGCAGAATGCTAAAATATGTCCGTACCAAGAGTCTGTAAGAGTGCCAAATAACGATGCCGGAAATGGTCGGTCTGTTCAACACTGCGAAGGTTTAACGTCGAATTTGTCAAACAGTAGGTTAGGAGCTTTTTTCTTGATTAAGAATTTAGACACCGGGAAAGAATTTGTCGTTAATGAGTATAAAGAAGATGGGATGTGGAATAGGCTTAGTGATTTGCAGACAGGGAAGCAGTTAACAATGGAGGAATTTGAGAAAACTGTCGGTCATTCGCCTGTCGTTAAGGAACTAATGAGAAGAGAAAATGTATCTAGTATGAATGATAATGACAGAAAATTCAGTGCAAATTCGTACCTGTCCAAGAGTTTGAGGATGAGCAAGAGAAGGGGAGCTGCCTTGCTGAAGAACATAAAAGGCGTGGCTCATTCTATGACCTTAAGGGGAGAGAAAGAGAGGGAGAATAATCAGGCACTGGCAGCAGAGCTGAAACAGGGCAAGAATTCTAATAAATGGGTTAAAGTTAGACAGACAGGGAAATCATATAAAGAATTGAGTGCATTGCATTTATGTCAAGAGATTCAGGCTCATGAGGGATCTATCTGGACAATTAAGTTCAGTACCGACGCCAGATTTCTAGCCAGTGCAGGTGAAGACAGAATAATTCATGTGTGGGAAGTGCAAGAATGTGAAGTTATGTCTATGAACGAAGGGAGTTTGACCCCACTTCATTCTTCAGTCTGCAATTCCTCAGATAAATCATGTGCTATAGAGGCCTCACCAAATCCATCAGAGAAGAAGAAGAAAGGGAAGAATTCAACTTCTCCTGATTATGTTCATGTGCCAGAAACCGTGTTTTCACTCTCTGAGAAGCCTTTGTGTTCTTTCAAAGGTCATTTGGATGATGTTCTGGACCTCTCCTGGTCCAGATCTCAGGTTAGCTTCTTCCCATTATCACAAATTCTTACCAATCAGAACATTTCTGACAGGCCAAATTTGTATGGCTTTGCAGCTGCTGCTTTCATCTTCAATGGACAAAACTGTCAGGTTATGGGACACGGAAACCAAGAGCTGTCTAAAGTTATTTGCCCACAATGATTATGGTAAGCTGTCGTTTTCTCCTTAGAAAAGCAATTCAGAAATTCATCATTTTCCAACTTACAGTGAACTCTTTAATTTGCTTTGCAGTAACTTGCATTCAGTTCAATCCTGTGGATGATGATTATTTCATAAGTGGCTCACTTGACGCAAAGGTGAGAATCTGGAGCATACCTGATCGGCTGGTCGTAGACTGGACAGATCTTCATGAAATGGTCACAGCAGCTTGTTACACACCTGATGGCCAGGTAAGTCTAATTTTTGCTTGAAAGTACACAGTTTATGCTTCTTCATAACAGCCAAAAATTAAAAGTCACGATATCTCAATCTATGCATACCCTTAGTCTCTATTGAATCAACTTGGAAAAGCTAATGTTTTTGGCTTTTTGATCTTATTTTTTCTTTGATGTCTCATGCTTCAATGATTGAAGAATGCCCTCATTGGTTCACACAAAGGGAGTTGTCGCATGTACAGCATACTGGGTATGAGTTGCTCTGAGTGTTCCCCTTCCTGTTGAAATTTAGTTGAAAGGCAATTATGTAAATTTTCATTTTATTTGGTGAGCAGACTGCAAATTATGTCAATTAAACCAGGTTGATTTCCAAATCAAGAAGAAGTCTAATGCCAGGAAAATCACTGGTTTCCAGGTAACTCTCTTTTTGCCTCTCATTTGTGTGTTGGTATTTCTACGCACTTCCAAGGGCTAAAGACAGATTATATTTGAACAGTTTTCCCCGAGCAATCCATGTGAAGTTCTTGCCACTTCTGCTGATTCCCGGATTCGAATTTTGGATGGTTTAGACATTGTTCATAAATTCAGAGGTATGTGTTCAGAAAACTGAAATTGAATGCTTGTTTTCATCAGTGTACAGACAATTTTTGTTTTCTCCCTGTGAATGGCATGCACACGTTTTTTGGTAACAGGTTTCCGAAATACCAGCAGCCAAATTTCAGCTGCATTCAGTGCAGATGCAAAATATATTGTCTGTGCAAGTGAAGATTCTCAAGTATATGTTTGGAAGCGTGAAGAACATCGACATGTTACCACGGGTAAAAGAAGTATTGCCACTACCAGAGCTCATGAACATTTTCAGTGCAAAGATGTTTCAGTAGCAATACCTTGGCCTGGAATGGTGAAGGGTGAGCCGCCGCCAATGCCTGTTCATTCCAAAAGGAACTCAAAACGCATCAGTTCACAGCCTACTTCAGCTAGTGGTTCACCGACCAAGGAAGACAGCCCTGCAGGCCTGAGTAAGAGACAATTGCCACCTCTTCCAAAGAAAATTAACAAAACAGAGCGAGTTCAAACTTCCCCAGAAGAAGATTCACCTTCCATTTCTCGCGATCCAGGGATAGGGGAATCGTTCACTTCGAATTCTTCTTCAATAAGACACGATGATTCACCTTCCATTTCGACTACCTCAGATTCCAATTCTTCCTCCATAAGGCATGAAGATTCAGCTGCAATTTCTGCTTCAGGGGATAAGAACTCTTCCTCATTTTCATCTTGGTCGACTTGGTTTGATGGTGGTAATCATTCAAGCCATACAGTTCAAGCAACAGCTTGGGGATTGGTAATTGTGACAGCCACGCTAGGAGGTGAAATCAGGGCTTACCAAAATTTTGGAATACCGCGTAGGTTAGGCCGCCTGTAAGACCTGAAAGACATTAATAGTTTTGTATTAGTGAAGATGGGAGCATAGATTGTCTTATACATAGCAAGGATGTTGTAGCATTCACAAGAGTAGGAATTCAGCCCCAGTGCAGTAAAAATTAACTGCAGAAGTGTACTCCCATTTTGTAAATGCAAAATTTGATTATCAGAAACATTTTCTTCGCCATCAAATATAAAAATTGAGTCGATTTAATTATTTAATTAATAATTTATTTAAATTTAATTAATATAAATTTTAAAAAATAATTTTTATTTTTGAATTTAAAACTAATAGAATTAAAATATTTATTATTTTTAAGTTTAGTCTAAATCAATGAATTGAATGGAACTATACTGATATTTATCAGTTTAATTAAAACCTATAATTTTGATTCCATTTAAAATTTAGTTCAAACTCAACTAAAGCAAAAATGTTCACCCCTGCCCTTTCAGCAGCAATCCACACAAGCATATCATGTGCACGTGTGGATAGAGACCAAAAACTTAAAAATCAGAGGATTGGACCCTTCGTGAATGTCACAACCGATGACCCATACAGCCTTAATTATCTAAACCATATTGTAATTTATACAATGGCAGAATCCTTCATTGATCTTGATATCAAGTCTTGCCAATTGATTCAGTCGAAGCTCCAGTTTTTCCTCACTTTTCACACCAAAGGAGGTAGGATTACCAATCGTCTCGGATATTTTGGCCAGCCCTCCTTCCTTTCTTCCTTCCTTCTGCTTGAAAAGCTGCAGATGAAGAAGCATTCAAAATGAGGACGACAAAAACACTACCTCATAAAGAAAATGGTAAAGACAAGGGAGAAATTGGGATGTTTTTGTTGGAAATGAACACTCATGGACTGCAGTATTTGGTGATATAGAAGGTATAACAATTCCAAGACCATGACACACAAGCATTCTATTGAGGTTATTCAATGGTCTACAAGTAAATGTACATTGAATGTTGTCTTCAGGCACTTAAACACCAGGCGAGTTCCAAGCCGAAGTTGCATTCCTACTGGTAGCTTCTTTAATTAAGGCCCAAGTCTAGGTGGATACAGTTGGATTTTGCTTTAGCCTTTAGCACATATGGCAACCATAATCAAGGTGTGGACGCACAAGCTTGACATTAGAGGGCACAAGATTTAGAACCCAAGGTCTAATTTTAGGGCCAAATTTTATACAAATTATTGGGACCATGGCTTAGTTCGAGCCCTACACATAATACCTAATTTCCTCTTCTTTACATATGGTAGGGTTCGTTTGAAGCTATGGAACAAAAATGCCAAGTACTATGTTGTCATTCTATTTAGTTGTAATCCTTAACAATTTTTTTTTTTTCCCAGAATAGAAGATAATTTAATTTATAATTATCTTTTTCTAATTTCAAATATTGAGATACTCCAAGTCCAGTTTCTCCTCTCACCACGAGACCGTAAGCAGTCGTTCACAGGAAGCTACCGAGAGAGTAGCTTGCTTAAGAAGAAAAGACTCGAATCGGCTAAAGGCTCAGTTTCAAACTGCGCGTGTTTCTCTGGCGGGAAAATATGAGCAGGACCGAAGATTCGAGCCCTCTTGCCACAGTTGATGACATATACCGGCGTCTCCGCCGCCCTTCCTCTCTTCACTCTCCGTACTCTCTCTTTATACGAATGATTCTGTGTATCCGATTCGAAATTCAAATTTATTTGGATTCTATTGAGATTTTTACTTGATTAATTGAAGCAAATGTTACAGGGAAGATGTTTCTGGAGGCACAATTTCTTCTCAATTGAAGGCTAATCCAACTCCATTAAAGAGAAAGCAAGTGGAGAAACAGAGAAAAACGACTAAAATGAAGCTCCAAGATTACCTGGATCCGGTTCTTCTCGCTGCAATCTCTTCCAAGATCGGCGGTCGCGCGAAGATTCCAGAGACGAAATCGAAGAGAGAGGATAAGGTATTCGAGTGGCCAGCTGATAAATTGAAGGTATTCACGGAGGATTCAAGGACTGAGAAGCGGAACAGCGATGGCCAGAATCTCAACGACAATTCAGATTTGATCGAGGGCGGCAGTAACGGAAAGGGAGAATTCCGTACGCCGTTTTGGCGCTCTGAGCAAACGGCGTATAGGAAGATTCAATTGGCAGTTACTGATGCAGATGATAACAAACGTCGTTAATTAGTATGTTGAATTCACATGTAAAAAAAGGGCTTCAACGTTCTTCTTTTTGTATATATCTCATTCTAAATAAAAAATAATAAAATGTATAACGAGTATATCGTGCCAATGTGGGTCAAATTATCAATTAAAGCGTGCCCATCTATTTTAAGAGAGCTACGACGCCGTTTTTGCCATATTCCCCGAATTTGAATTTTTTAAAGAGTTCACTCTGTCCGCTTGCCGCCTTTGCCTTCACTGCTCTCTCTCTCTCAAAAACTAATGACATCCCCAATCGGTTCAATTCCATTCTCAATCGACGACAAAGACCTGGACGACGCCGCATTATGGGCCGTAATTGACTCCGCCGCGGCCTCAGTCTCACATTCCTCCACCTCCGCCTCTAAATATCGCAAACCTCTCGCCATCAGATACCCCAACTACCGATCCCCGCCTACTCCAATCTCCCACGCTTCTCCGCCCTCAAACCCTAAACACCACAACCACCACAACCGCCGACAGCAACATTATTCCCCGAACTCCGATTCTCGTGGAGAGATCGTTAACGACCGGCCGCGGAAAATGGCCAGAACTTGCTTGTCGGAAGCCAGCGAGAGTAGTCCTATGGTTCTGGTGCATCGAACTCCTCCGAGTCCGGCGACGTATCCATCCCCGGAGGCGTATTTATCGCCTGGAATTAATGGGAGGAATGAGGAACGTGAGCAGGATGTTATGAGGCATAGTTTGTCTGGGAGGTTTCCTTCGGTTTCGCTGTTCAAGGAGTATCAGAATGCAGCTATGGGGGTATTTGTTCTGATTTGGATAACTTTGTCGATGCATTCATTATCTAATCTGCAATCTCTGCATTAGCATTTTTTCTTCATACTTGGAAATTATTGTTGATTTTACGGAGTACGTTGGAAGATCTGAAAACTATTTTTGAAAATTCTCAACCAATTACACATTCTTTAGAGAATTTTTGTTTTCAATCGAACAAGCCTTAAAGTTAGGTAGTTGAGTTTTTGTGATCAAAATTTTCTGTTTTTTTTTTCCCGTTAAATCAGATTTAATTAAGAAATTATTCTGTTGGTCACATTCATTGAACAGATTTTGGAGAAATCTGATTACACTATGATTTCTGGGAGCCCTTTCATTAAAAAGTCAGGTACGTGATTAGGGTTTCTTGTGCCTTTTAGTATTGAAATGCAGTGTTGAGTGTAACATGGAGTGTATATGTTGCATAGGTTGGAGGAAGATATCATTTTACTTCAATGTTTCCTATGAGATCAAAGACAAGACTATTGAATTTGATGAAAATCGTAATGTTCAGCGTGCTGAATTTGTGGTTCGAGCCTATATGCAGTAAGTTCATACGGCTCACTGGAAATGCAGTAAAAGAAATTGGCCTCACATTTGTTTGCGGTTTTGCAATAATTATTATTTTGCTCTACTCTTTGTTGTTATTAGGGGTGGAAGGTTCTCAGATGGATGGGGCTCATGTGAACGACGTGAGAAGAGATTTTTAAAACCAAATCATGATATCCCTAGTACAGCAGAAACCAGAGCCAAAAACAAAGCATGTCAGGTAGATTTTCTCCCCACAGGATCATTTCAAATTAATGCTATTTGTGACTGACTTTCTTAATGAATTACTCTTTGGTTCTGTTGTCACATTATCATGTTTCTCCATTTGCTCTTGCAAAGTGTTAGGCAATTATGTTAGGCCAAGCCTAATGTCTTTTTAATGGTGATTCCTTAATTAAACATGTGCTGAACTAAGCTAAACCAATATACTAGCTCTTCCTCTTACTGCTTTCTCTAACAGTACATGTTACATCAGAATTGGTGGCTCTATCCATGTAGTAGTCAATTATAAAAAATGTGGAGCTTCACAAGTAATCCTTGCATGCAGATTGTTTTTATTTCCAGTCTCTATTCTTGTCATGTTGATCTTCATTTTCTTTATCTTTGACGCCATGGAATTTTATTGTTTAATCTTCATGCATTGGTGGTGGTCCCTGGATTAGTCATTAGTACCATTAATTAAACTACCAGTTGCATATAAAACTAGCATTTCCTGTTTACGATCTATATTGCCAACTAGTGTTTCATGCTGAAAGTGCAAACGTATACTTATTGATTCACAGGACCTGCTTGGCATTGGAGAGTACAGACCTGGTGTGAGTCAATGCCATCGATAACAGTCATTCAACATCCCAACCTGGCTATTATAGTCCCACTGAATTTCCCATGAATTATATGATGAGGCATGTTTGTACTGTAAGATGCTAAGATACAGTTCCCAGCAGTATGAACTCAAAGAATTGAATCATCTCCGATCAAATATGAGAATGAAAAAGGAATTAGTGCATAAATGATTGCAGCAGACAGAGGGACTCCCACTGCACCAAGTTTCCTTGTAATATCTATAGCCATTCATGCATTTTCTTTAACCATCTAAATCTAGTAGTTATACAAACATTAGTTATCTCTTAGCTGTTGCTCTGCCTCTAACTTTGTGTGTGGAACTAAAGTTTTATGTCGCTTGCTTCCTTGGTTTTTGGTAACGCTGGGGTAGAGTAGTAAACAGTAGAATTGATGCAACAGGGTATGATTGATTATCTCAAGAGTGGATGTGGGGAATGATTTGGCGCTTTATCTTTGTTCATTCATTTAAAAATTTAGACAAGTCCAGGACTGATCAGAGGTTGTGGACCAAAAGGAAAAAGGCGTTCCTGGAAATACAGGACGAAACGGTTGATATACAACAAAGAATGTTTGTGTTCTTTTCGATTTTCCACTCCTCTTTTAACGGTCTGTCTTCACTATCAAAACAAGTATTAATATCTGCAATGACAATTATCCCCAGTGCTTTCATAAAAATGGCTTGGAAGCGCCGGGGGGAAAAATTCATGCTGGCAAGTCCGGTAGTTGGTAAATGGCTCCTATTATTACAGTAAATTTAAGATATGAAATTCCAATTTTGTACTCTCGAACCCAGTATGATTAGTTTCCCTGTCATTATCCATGAGGTCAATTCAAACATATTAGCGTTTGATTTGCTATCTTATAAACAATTTTATTTTCTCTTTTATGTTGTTAATATTTTGTGAATTATCTAATTGTTATTTTTTAAAATCTAAATTAAACTAATAATATTTTAAATTAATTTAAATTATTGAGTTGGGCTCTATTAAAATGGTAAAACCCGGTGGGAATTTGAAACTTGGGGGGTATTTTGGTCAAATAAGAAAAAGTAGAGGCTTCATTCTTTATGTTCCCTTTCACTTGCCCCGGTACAAAAATGATTCCCTTTCTTCTCCTTCCTTCAGTCTGCTGACCGAACCACAGATACTCCATAGAAACGGTAAGACGTCACTTTCACTCTCTCATTTTTAGTGTTTCGAGCTCTGCTTACTATACTGCTGAGCAGCAGTATATGAAAGGAGATTTTATATTCTCTGTAGTGCTGTTGTATTTTGATGTTCTTCCTGTTCAGAACAGAGCATGATGATGGAAATAACAGTTCTTTTTCTACTGTGATTTCACTAGACTTTTCTTAGTACGACAAATGTCCCATTACTTCTTCAAGTTCTTAGGGTTATAGCTATAGACTCATGGCTCAACAGGTATTTGTTCTTGTCTCTTTCTCTCCTTTGAAGGATTATGAACACAGGACTCATCCCATTTGTTAAATTTCTTAACGCAGGGAGATGGGTGGCCTCTTGGCCTGAGACCGCTGAATGCAAGAGTTGGGTTGGAAAGAAATCGGAGTTTATCGGGATCAGTTTCTTTCAGTACTTTGCTCACTGGCTCTCCCACCTCCTCCACAGTTTCTTCTTCAGATCTTGATACAGAGGTCATTTCTTTATGCTTTCTCTTTTCTTTTGCATGAATGAATAGTATAACGAGATGAAAATTGAAAAATAACAAATCATGCATCTTGGTTTTCATATGATGACTCTGTTTTACTCTGCATTGAAAATTTATTGCCATGAACATGTACAACATTATTATTAGGACAAACTTGCTATTTTCATTGAAATTCTAGCTACGAGAATCATGAGTCTCTTATCCCTAAAATTCATGTCTGCTTTGTTGGCTGTATGGAACCACTTTAAAATGTTTTGGAAACTGTACCAGATGCATCTCCTTGTTTTTTTTTCTTTTTGTTCTCTTAATTAATTTCATGCAACCATAAAAGCAACGTAAAGCCCACTTCACTCTTTCCACATGGTCCGTTACGATGGTGTTTTGACTGTTTTAGTTGCTTCCATTACCACTGTAAAGAATGCATCTCTTTCTCAGTATTAAAATAAACAAATATGGTTATTCTTATACTCAATGATGTTCGATGAAATGTAAACAAGAGGAGAAGATGCCCACAGCCTCTTGGATCTCTCGCTGATTGGAATACTAAAAGTTACTTGTGAGGAAGATGAGCCCATAACATGGGCTAACGGATCACTGAAACTGTTACATGGAAAGATTTTTAGACGTTTCGGAATAGTTTAGGGAATTATTAATTGCCATTGATCTTTAATCACTCTCTCAGTTGAGCATAAACTCTCGAAGTTTCAATATTTAAATTAGATGATGCCAATTGTGAATTAATTGAGATAAGATTTGTCTTAAGACTCCGGTGTATGGTTTAATATTCTGCATTCTTAACGTTCTTGTTTGTTTGATGTCAGTCCACCGGGTCTTTCTTCCATGACCAGAGCATCACACTTGGGAGCCTCATTGGCTTTTCTAACATTCTGGAGCTCTCACGAAGATCGACCAGGAGAAGAACAGGAACCTTAAGTGACCGGAGGAATTGCAAGTCTAAACTCTGGTTGTTTTCGCTATGCTCAAAACTAACCACTGATGCTGTGAACGCTAACAACACGCCATCTCTTGGTCACTTTCTTGAAGCAGAAAGGAGAGCTGCCAGCATTTACAGAAGGAATCAGAGTCCATCCAACTACGGACCTGATGATTTTTCACCGGTTGTTCCTGTATCAAATTCAAATTCTTTATTTGTCGGTGACCAGGTTGCTTCTCATTCAAGTGCTTCATTATGTGTAGGTAGTGAGAGCAGATCTAAGAGAGAACTGGTGGAACATGGCAATGGATATGGACTTCCATTATTATTGTCATGCGTGTGTCGACAACTCATTGAACCATGATTTTTCACTGAACTTGCAATCTACCCGGGAAAGACTGCATTATATGGTTATAACCTATGGCGGGTTCTTGTTCATTTGTTTCAACTGGGGAATTTGCCAAAAGTTATACCTCAAACTGTTGTCTTTCACAATAAAGGAATATTAAGAATTAAGGCTTGCTTCTTTCAAAGATTCTTGGTGTCTTTCATGGTTTCCTTTTTTATTTCCTTCCCCCGCGCCCCCACCACCACCCCCCTCTTTCCTTTCTCTCTATCTTTGTTTCTTTCCCTCTCTTTTTCAAACTAAGCTGTTCCATATTTCTTTGTACGAGCGGCGCCATGTCTAAAGTACAGTTGAGAACCTAATATGACCAGGCCAAGTAAGAATAACAGACATGACAAATTCCTTCTAAATATTACATATTCACAATCTAAATCTCTTTCCAACCCTGATGTTGGATTTGAACCCTAATCCTCTAATACTATCCCAACTATTACCATGACAATATGGCAAAAATAACTAGGTGTTATGTTTTTTAACTCAAAAAGAGGATGGCAACTGTAACTTGAGCTATTTGATCAGCTAAGATGGCAGTACTTTTAGGTTACTGGCTAGTTCTAAGATTTATTGATTGCAAGATTATTTGAGCAGAATGTACAAACTGATAGGTCCTAAGTTGAGGCCGAATGTTACCCGTGAACAAAAGGTGTGGCACAAATGGCAGTTTTCCTTACAAAATCTGACATGAAATTATGGGCATATTTTCCTTGTGCTTCTTCCAGAAGGAGAAATTTTGGATAAAACAGAATGTGTTTTCCTTAGCTTTTACTTCAGAAGAAAAGGGATAATAATTTAAAATAATTGACCGGCTATTGAGCAATTGGCTTCGTTATTTGAGATAAAAGGGTAGAACTGAAGCATGAAAAACCTATAACATTGCTGGTTCTTCAATCTAAAGAGCGGCAGACTAAATTGATATGATTCCACTGGCCAAAACTTGCAGGACATTTTACTTGACTCTCGATAGTTAAAATCCCAAACAGAGAGTTGAAAATATACCCAAATGAGCCTTTGAAAGCAATTTTAATGTCGCAAAGCTGCTGATTCATCAACTTACATGGCAAGAATGAGAATCCATGGCATCCATTTGTAAAGGCTTATTGCTTGCTTCATTGCATTCAGCTGAAACCTTTCCTGAACTTCTGCCACCCATCTTCACAAATGAGCCCATGGCTGATAAACCCTTGAAGCTGCTGCTGCTGCTGCCTTCACAGGAATTCCAGGACTTCCTTGATCTCCTGGGTTTTGAAGGACTAGTTTCTGGTTCTGTATCATTGTTGATAATCTTGGCAGCAACTAGGTTGGCAATGCTGCAGCGGCAGAAGGGGCAAGCAGGGGCCTCCGGAAAAGCTGTTGCAATGTCAGGCTTCTTGTGGCAGCACAGAGCTAGGATGCAATGAGCACACATTTGATGATTGCATGGTTTTATCTCGATTGTGCACACATTTTCAAAGCATATGCAACATAGCTCAACATCGCTGGCCTATTAAAGAAAAAATTTCCAGTAAATATAAATGAAAAACTGAATGTGCCTATATTTAATAGATTGTTACTCTCCCACCAATCATGGCCTTGTTCTACCATAAAAACCATTTTTATAAATAAGCCTAACCAATAATTTAATTCTTCACTTTCTGAAAGACATCTTCATTTATCAGAACAAGAGCATTTTCCCAGATATTTAAGAAAATTTTACTATGATGAATGGACATACGAACCAACTAGTGTTTGAAATGGATCCCAAAAGATGCTAACTTGACCACGCTACACAATCACACGCACATTAGAAAGAAAAGTGATCTTGGCAGGTTTAGAGGGCACACAAGAATTGCTACTGTTTGAAATCTTTTTCATATAAGTAACTTGTTGGTGACTGATTCCCTATGTCACAATAAATCTCCAGAAAGAAAGCACTCGCCTTGACTGGAAAATACATATCTTTAAATCATATCCTGAGTCAATTACATTTATTTTTGTTAGATATATGTTACAATGAATATATACAGAGTTTAAATGAATAATTTAAGCTTAAAGGCATATCACCTCAGTGGTATTGTCATCGATCTCAGCATCAGAAGCTGAAGGCAATGGAAGTGAGCTGGTTGGCTCATTGAAAATGGCCTTCTCCCTCTCCTCATTTCTTTCCATTAAGGCTTTCTCTAGCAGTGATTTGGCCTCTGGATTTAGACCAGCCATGAACCGTAATTGCAATGGCCAGACAAGAGGCTCTGCAGATGAAGGGTTCAGTAAGGCTGCACATGCTTGATGCTTGTACTTCAGAGCAATTACATATGGTATTCTCCTGAAGGAACCCATTTTTTTCAGTATAAATCATTAGAAGACTTTCAAGAGGTTATTAAGATTCAAGCCATCACATAAACAAAATCTTTGACATGTTGTTTTCCAAAGGAAATAAAGAAAAGAAAAAAATGCCACTTCGAATAGTTTTCATGGAATTTCAAGTACTAATTGCATTTATATGTTTTTTTTCCATGCATACCATGGTTGAAGTATCTACTATGTATATTATGGTGCCACGTAATTAAAGTTTCCCAATTTGCAATTCGAATTTGTTCATTTAGAAAACTTTTCCACAAAAGTAGACTTGCAAACTGCCACGGAATCAACATAAAAAAATGCAATAATAAATCAAAGGTTTTGCAGCTTGGCCAATCTTATATTGTTCCAAAAGGTCAAAACTAATGGCAAAAAATAAGAGATTTCTCTCTCTTGCTTAGAAGACTCACCCAAACGCATCTGGCTGAAGCCTATCCGCTCCCCAAGCAAGCAATTCCCTTATACATTCCAAAGAACCTCCCCGAGCAGCAAAATGAAGTGGAGAACTCCCCGGATAACTACACACATGTGTATCATCATCTGAATTAAGTTGTCACTAAAAATAGAATACATGTAGAGTTCGATAAGTACCCATTTCCGCCTGCTGAAGTGCAAACAAGAGCTCCACTGTCTAAGAGATTATGAACACATTCTGACCATCCATGCCGCGCAGCCAAGTGCAATGGGGTCGCACCACTTTCATCTCTTATGTTTACAAATCTTGAATATCCCCTGCGTGCCATCAAATTATATCATACAATAATCACACTGAAATTCAAAGTCACACACACACATGTAGAGCAAGAAAGAGACCAAGAATCTGCTACAGAACTGGTCCGGGAAGCAGAAAGAAGTGCTTGCAGGCAGTCAGAATGGCCATAGTAGGCAGCATAGTGTAAGCAAGTTCTTCCATGAAGAGAATCAAATTTCAGAATCTAATAAAATTATAAACATAGCCAATGATCAGTTTCATGGGAAATAATTCAAGTAAAGCAAAACGGAAATCAGCATAACTCATTAAAACGAAAACATACAAATGCTCCACTTTCAATGAGCTTCTTCACGCAAGATATTTTCCCATGCATTGCAGCCACCATTAATGGGGTCTAATAAACCAATCACCAATACGTTAATCCACAATACAGACAAAAAGATACAATGTCTGAGCCTAAAATGCATAACCAGTAACAAAAGAAATAAACAGGATTTGATCAAACAGATAATTCCAAGAAACATTACCTGTTTATAGCGATTCAAGACATCTGTATTGGTATATAAAAAGAACCGATCCAAAAGCATAGACAGCACCTATCCATGATCAAACCGAGCCAACAAAACCAAAACCAAAACCAAGAAAATCCCATCAATATTTTCCCAAGAAAAGCACAAAGAAAGCACAAAAACCAGCACAATCTTTCAAGTCAGCACCAAACCCACCTCGATCTGGCCGTAAGCAGCCGCCAAATGTAGTGCAGATTGCTTGCCATATCCTGTGGTCATTTTCAAAACACTTGGGTCATCCTCCACCATAGCCTCAATGGTCTGCAGGTCCCCATTCTCCACAGCAATGAACAATTCATTTTCATGGCGTTCCCTGCAACTCATTCTCTGGCCCATCACCTCTCTTCTGTTCAATATCTGTACACAGGAAATAAGAGCTGCCCGGAGAATTTATCACGCTCCACCACCTACAGCTGCTGCTTATAGTAGTGGCACTGAGTCAAAGACGGATTCTTTTTAATGTGAAATGCTATCCATTTAAGCGTGTAGTACAGTTGTCCTGTTGTTTGGTCCCGCCCCCCGAGATTTCGGAAAATAATCAAATCCTTTGGGGGTAATAATCATTACTAAAATCTTATCTTTATTTTCTTTCTTTCGGCCTGAGAAACTTGATAATCAACATTTTTCCTCGTTCACTCCAAAAATATATAAAGGGAAAAAGGAAAATCCTTTTTTCCTCTTTGTGGGACAAGAGCTTAATATTCCTTGGACTTTTCCCTTATTGTTATCATCCATGTCATAAATGGGGATAGCTATTTTTTTTTTACTTTCTTTCTTTCTTTGGTCAATTAATTACAGCTCTAAAGTAAAAGCAGAAGTAAATGTGAACTGGAATGCTTACAGTTGATGTTTTACCTGCTGGGAAGAAGACATCAGTAAGAGAATCTCGAAGGCATTAACATGTTCTTAAAAATTATACATTACTAAATAAAAAACGAAAACAGGAAACAGGCAGTCCAAGTACTTTAACATTACTGGTCTTTCCGTACGTGGTAAGAAAATTTTACGTACAAAATCAGAGATTCAGTGAAAAGTTAAAATCCACTGAGGTTTGTAATTGTCTTGGGTTAATATATTTGTATTGGGAACTTCGTCTTGAATGCTGAGCTACAGTCTCAAATGCTGGGCTGTCCTGTGAGTTACCGGTGCTTCCAATAACTTATTTCTTTATGTTACCATGGATGTTAGCAAATGATCTTGGCTTTGCAGTTTGCACTTGTATCAACTGGTTTGTATACTCGGTAGAGGCCATGACAAAAGTCTTTGGTTTACCAGTAAATGATAGCTTGTAGGCCATGACTGTGCAGTATGCTAATTTTGGAAATGTGAAAGCTCATTTGTTGAGAAGGGCTCCAAGTTATAAAAAACAGAACATTCTTGTTTGCATTAGTCTAAATTTTGAACATATACATAATAAACTATGAATATATAACAAAAGTTGAAGTTGATGCTTGTTGACGTCAAGATTGAGAAAAAAAATTCATTTTTAATACCATAATACTTAAAAATAGTAACTAGTTGCCCCACAGTCATCCTTCTACACCCCCCTTTACTCAGGATCATTGGGTCGTGATGCAGTAGACTTTGATCCAGCCAACGAACTGAAACTCATAACGTGGGCCTGTTTATGCTACCGTTTTAATCTCAAAATAGTACCACTTTTATCGTGTGTTGCGGTGTTGCCCTTACTTGCAGAAAGAAAACCAA
Organism: Khaya senegalensis; assembly: GCA_032402905.1. Classification (NCBI taxonomy): domain Eukaryota; kingdom Viridiplantae; phylum Streptophyta; class Magnoliopsida; order Sapindales; family Meliaceae; genus Khaya; species Khaya senegalensis. The sequence continues at coordinate 5,405,360 of CP135540.1, forward strand.
AAACTTCGTAGTATTCAGGTAGGGTTTCTCGGCATTGAAACAGTCCCACTTCATTCTTTCATGGCCGCTTGCTTGACTGTGAAAATCAAAACTTTGGCCAAAAATTAAGGTAATATTGAATCTATATCTCCGTCAATTTACCCTTAGTTCAGGAAAAAGTTTAATTAACCCTAAATTCTATTTTTCACCAACGGTATATTTTATAAAAATACTTAATTCACTGATAAATTTTTGGGTTTCTTTTTCTTTACATTCGGAAACTAACATTGTGAATAGTCGTTGAATGTGAATGCTGAAGTAAATGATGTGATATAATTTGCAGGTGTGGCTCCTTCACATCCCAATACTGGGTTGTTTGTTGGATTAAACAGAGGCCACTTAGTTACCAAACGTGAATTGCCTCCTCGTCCTTCTGATTGTAAAGGGGAATCCTAATTTCGTGTTGATTAATTTTCTGATATTCGATTAATCTGTATTAACCAAGGCATAATAAAATTGTTGTGCGGATACTTCATTTTTTCTTTTGGTATGTTGCAGATGGTTCATTATAAGCATACTTTCTATAATTTTTGTGCTTGGAGTTGTTGAATTTCTCAAGTGAGTTTATTTTAAGCATGAGTGTAGTAGTTTTGCGGCAAGTGTGTTGTGCAATTTTATAGTAAATTAGTGTTTGGTATATGAATTTGGGATTGGTGAACTATTGCTGAGTGATTTTGGGGTTACAATTTGGTTTTTAATTTATTGCGTGTTTTGATGTGAAGAAAACAAGCAACAGGGTGCATTTTGTGAGGAACTTCACTAGGGAAGGGAAGTTACGGGTTTTGCTTCCTATGAGAAGAGGATCAGTGAGCTTCTGAAGGTAGGCAAGGATAAGCTTTCTCTTAAGGTGGCGAAGCAAAAGTTGGATACCCACAGGAGGGCTAGGAAGAATAGACGAGATGCCCAGTGTGCTCCATAAGATGAGGTGAGTTTCCTTGTCTGTCATTGAGTAGCATTATTTGGTTGTATTGGTTGTTTCCTGATTTGTAAACTTTTAAATGAGGATGCATTTGCAAAGTGGTCATTGATGAGAGTAGGTACTCCAACTTCAAAGGAGTGAAGCTGCTCAAATATCCATGTCTTTTGCATTGATGTATAAGCATGCATACTTTGTTGATGGTTTCAGAAATTTACCATGCATTGTTGCTATTAATAAATTAGATCTCCTTTTTCACCATACACTAGAAGTTACTGTCCATCCTAATCAATGAGAGAAGGTCATTACTTTAGCTGCTTCTTTACATAGATGAGCTTTTATGCTCATTGATATTGATTTTGACCATTTATGTGTGTTGTCCATCTGAGAAGAAGCAGTAATAGAGACCTCCATAAATCTTTGGAATGATTTTGTAGCTCAGTAATGGCAGATAGATGGTGTTAGCTTATGCAGTTTTCCAAATTTTTTTAAGTAAGCCGAGAAACACTGTTATTTTGAATCAATAGAAATTATTTGACAAAATAACATTTATACAATCTAGTATGCAGTGTGTCTAGTTTATGCTCTTTTTGGAAGTAATCCTGCCATTTTAAGGGGCTCACAGTCTGCTGAGTTAAGTTCTCAGAAATGAATGCCACTCTTCATTTCGGTGCCTTTCAAAATTGTTATTGTTATGGCCCCCCACCTTATACTTGACAGAATACCATACCCCTCATAAGTTCTAAATACGAGTACACTAAACACTGGTCTGGCAAGCACTTCACAAGACAAACGGTATTGCTAGGATTAATGACTCGAACAGTGGATGGGCGATGCTGTGCAAGAAATTTAATTTGCTGTGTAAGTTGCTTGTTGGAAGGCGTTGCTATGTACAAAGTGGAATATACTGCGAGGTGTGTTACTCCATTTGGTACCTTGGCTTACAAGTTAGACACTCTGTAAGCTGTTCTTGTTTCTTCTTCTAAATTAGTACTACCCAAATGGAGAATCTATTCAAATGAGCAAAAAACTGGAATCCAACAATCTCTTCTTCCAATGCAACATGCTTCCTATGACCTAATTACTAATTTGGTGCAATTTTAGAGCCATATTGTCATAAAGATATCTTGAAGCAAATGTTCTAACCAAATTCATGTCTACCCAAAAAATGGATGTATTATAGGTGGATTCTGAAGATTAATAAATTATACAACTCCCCTGATGCTTAATATATATTTTTTAAGATAAATTTTAAAATATAAAATTTAAAATAATTAATATAAAATATTAAAATATTAATAATAAAATTAAAATATTATATAAAAAAATTTGATATACGAATATAAAATATAAAATAATTAATGTAAAATTTTAAAAAATAAAAAAATTTAATATATTTTTTTCATAACCAAACCCTAATTCTAAAAGTTAATGCATCTAAAAGGGGACAACCCATCTTCAAATCGAACTGATTATTTGGCTGGTCTCACCTGTTCGGCAACATAGTAGGCTCTGGTTTAAATATCCAAAACCGTATCAAAACGACGAAGTACCGTCAAAGCCGTCTCGTTTTCCTGGGGCGCCTCCTCTAAAACACTAGATAAGAACTCAAAGGAAAAACCAGCGTCAAGGGTTCTTGCACCCACAGCTAGTTACCAAGCCATGTCCGAGCTCGAAGTTTCTGGTTCGAAGAAGAAAAAGAAAAAGCACCGCTCAAAATATTATCAAACCAACGGTTCCGAACCCATGTCAAATCAGAACGAGTCCACTGATTTCATGATCAAACCCCAGAGCTTCACTCTCCCGACAGATACCTCTCAGTGGCCAATCCTCTAGAAAAACTACGACCGTCTCAACGTACGAACCGGACACTACACTCCTATACCCTCGGGTTAACTCTCCTCTCAAGCGCCCACTTGCTGAATATTTAAGGTATGGTATTCTCAATCTCGACAAACCCGCTAACTCATCTGCACATGAGGTCGTCGTGTGGATTAAACGCATTCTACGCGTTGAAAAAACCGGCCGCAGTGGTACATTAGATCCTAAAGTGACTGGAAACCTTATTGTTTGTATTGATGGTGCCACTCGCCTTGTTAAGTCTCAACAAGGTGCTGACAAAGACTATGTTTGTGTTGCTAGGTTGCATAATAAAGTACCCGATATTGCAAAAGTTGCGCGAGCACTTGAAACTTTAACTGGGGCTGTGTTTCAGACGCCCCCGTTGATATCAGCTGTTAAGAGGCAGCTTAGAATAAGAACTATATATGAAAGTAAGTTGCTTGAGTATGACCCAGATAGGCATTTAGTTGTATTTTGGATATCTTGTGAGGCGGGTACCTATGTGAGGACAATGTGTGTGCATCTAGGTTTAATTCTTGGTGTTGGTGGTCATATGAAGGAGCTTAGGAGGGTGAGGTCAGGGATTATGGGAGAGAGTGATAATATGGTTACAATGCATGATGTGATGGATGCTCAATGGGTTTATGATAATTATAGGGATGAGAGTTATTTGAGGAGGGTTGTTATGGCGCTGGAAGTGCTATTGACTAGTTATAAGAGATTGGTTGTGAAGGATTCAGCTCTGAATGCCATTTGTTATGGAGCAAAATTGATGATTCCAGGGTTGTTGAGGGTTGAGAATGATATTGAGGTTGGGAGGAAGTTTTGCTTATGACTACTAAAGGAGAAGCAATCCCGTTAGGGATTTCAGAGATGACTACTGCAGTGATGGCAACTTGTGATTATGGTTTTGTGGCTAAGATTAAGAGGGCTGTGATGGATAGGGATACATACCCAAGGAAGTGAGGTTTGGGGCCAAAAGCGTCAATGAAGAAGAAGCTGATTGCAGATGGGAAATCGGATGAGCATGGAAAGCCAAATGAGAATACTCCTCAAGAATGGTTGAGGAATGTGGTCCTACCAGCTGGTGGAGATTCTATGGTTGCTAGCATAGAAGCTGCAGCTGAACCGGCTAAGGTGGAAATGGAGGCTTCTGTGGTGAAGAAGGAGAAGAAGAAGAGTGGCGATGAGGAAGTTGGGGTGGGCCATAAGCATAAGTTGGGTGAAAGCTCTGACAGCCCTGTTCTGGTTGTTGCAAAGAAAGCTAAAGTGGGAGAAGTTGAAATCGAAGAGAGAGTGAAGGTTAAGAAGAAGGGAGAGGAAGTTGAGGTCAAGGTTGAGAAGAAAGAGAAGAAGAAAAAGAAGGATAAAGATATTGGAGATGTGGTTTCTTCAGATGTAGAGACAGCTGACAAGTTGAAGAAGAAGAAGAAGGGACATGAAGATGAGGTTGAAGCTGGTTCACCTGATAAAGAGAAGTCTGAAAAGAAGAAGAAGAAGAAGAAAGACAAAGAAGCTGAGGATGCTGATGGGGAAGCTAATCCAACTAGAAGAAGAAGCAAAATAAGAAAAATAAGAACGTAGATGCAGAAGAATAGATGAAATGAACTCATCAACATGTGCCTATCTGTTGCACGCCTTCTCTCACATGAATGATTGATAGTTGCAACTCTATAATGCACTTCCAGGAAAATTATCATATTTATTTTTAAGTTTTTCTGTGTTGTTAACTGTTTCAGGAGCTAATTCTAAATTTTTTGTTAGTTTATAATGTTTACATGTTCCTTGGATATTTGTTTTCTGACCTGGAATATAGGATTACTGTTTTTCCTGATCTCCGATACATCATGGAGACTAACATTGTTTGACCTGGTTACAGAAGTTGCTTATTGTTGGAGGATTAGACGAGGCATTCTTAGATTTTGCTCGTGCGTGGACAAAATTTTCCCAGGCCTGAGATTGAGTAAGCTCCATAAATGCATGAATTAGGTGTTAGAAAAATGCTCTCTTGATTCTTTCTCTGAATGGCTTGAGTTGAGGAGCTAAGATACAAATTTATGGCTCTTTCTGTCTCCCTCAATATTTAGGATGCCAACTCTCAAAAAGTACTATTTCTCATATAAGGCAGGGCATGTACAGAATTTGTGATCTTTATTTATTAACCTTGCATTACATCATATGTATTTTGTGCACAATGTGAATAAGTTTTGAGTTTTTTTTTTTTTTTTTTTGAGAATAGAATCAAAAGTTTTTTAACTTTACACTATTTTGTACTAATTTTTTTTATTATTAGATTAATGTGTTTTCAATGAGTTGAGATTAAATTTAACATACATAATTAATGTATATGTAAAATGTAATCTCAATTATTGAAGCAAGATTAATTCAATGATTATAAATAGGATAAAAAATTGTGTAAAAAATAAAAAAAATAAAAAAAATTTCCTCACTCTTTTTTTTGGCCCAATTTGTGATATAATTGTCAGGGTAAACTTCTTTTGTTATGTGCTGTGGAAACTTAGTAGAGCACTACATTTTCCCAATACAAGGTAGATATGAGTAAAATAAGTTTTGGTTTCAAACAAAATTAGAACTTACTTTGTTTAACAAAGTATTCTAATTTTCGATTTTGGTTAAGTTTTGATTTTAAAATAGGATATATGTTTTGTTAATTGTCTTAATTTTTTAATTTTTAATTTAAAAAAATATTAAAAAGTTTAAATAAATAGTATTAAATTACAAAAATAATGAAATATATAAATAAAAAATTGAGTAAATAAAAAAGAAAAAAATAATTTATAAAAAAGAATTGATATAAGTACAAATTTTATAAAAAAATATTATATTATTACTCAAGTTACTATTATATATTACAGAAAAGGAAAATTAAATTTTTTTATAATAATAAAATTATATATATAATAATATTATACCGTGTATATATTTATTTCTTATAAACGTTAACTTGTTAAATAATTTTAAAATAAATAATATATATATACACATATAATAATTTTATTAAATTATTATACAAATAATAAAATAAATTAAGTTAAACAAAATATTTTATATACATATTGATTAATTTTTCTTACGTAATTCTACAAATAAAAAATATTTTTTTAATAAATTATTTGTTGAATCAAATATGAATATGTTTTATGTGAAATTTATATTTATAAAAATTTAACAATAAATTTAAATTTGAAGTGTTTATTTAAAATTATAAAATTAATTTTTTATAATTTTAATTAAAAAATTTAAATAGTATTATTTTATTAACTGCATAATTTATTAAATATGAATTTCTATTTATTTTACTTTCAAAACATAAATAAATGTAATTACATTATTATAAATAAATTATGTAATTTTATATTATATAGTTCAATAAATTAAGAGATTGTATTTCAATATGAAATTTGGTGTTTGATTTTTTTTTTTAATTTAAAAATAATTTTTAAAATTAAAACTAATTCTTTGGTTTAGTTTTAGTTCTAAATTTTAGAACCAAAACCTATTCTCAAAAGTTGGTTCTAATTCTAAATTTTCTTTTTTTTTTTTTTGTTCCGTCCGCTGCAATTCCGGTTCTAATACAAGGTTTTTGTCCATTAACCAGTGCCCCTTAAAACTACATTGGCTCGAAAGAATCCAGGCTTGCCCACGTTCCCCTTCTTTTTATTCCCAAACTTTAACTAGCATATTTGCATAATCTTTATCCGTCATAAACCAGTGGGGACTTTACTGTTTGATTTCTGATAAATTTAACTCCATACACTAACTTGTCTTCATTTAAATTATGGTGTAAATTTTACTCTTCTGCCTCATAAAAATTACTCACTTATATTCCAAACTCGTTCTTAATTTTAATACGAGCGAGATTTTTATATTATTTTAAAAAAATTTATTGGTTGAATTAGTAATTTATGTAGCATTACAATATTATTATTATTATTTTTTGATAATTTTTAAACATTTAAATAGTTAAACCAAACACTAGATATTCAATTGTTCAAAGGAGCCGGATGATATAATTCTAAGAAGCCCAACCCAATGTGAGATATGGCCTGACCCAAAGCTCAGATTCATAAATTATGTGGCAATAACCAAACAAAGAACCAAAGAATGCACTTTCAACCATCTTATTCATGATCTTCATGTAGAAGAAATAGACAAAAGTGGCATACAAATAACAATAAAACTAAGGCTATGAAACATAGGAGAATATGTCATAGGACAATTACCCATCAACTTCTGTCTGTGTTGCAATAATTTGCCTAGTTTGGTGACAGAAAATTACGGCAGAAGAAAAATGTTTGTGTCTTTTACCCCCTATTGATTATATACATGTATCATCACCTCCGCCAGCAACCCTATTACTTAATTCATGCCTTTCACTCACCATTTAGGGTCATATTACATCACATCGTTACCTAATATTGCGGTTTGGCTAAGACACACGACACATATTTTATAATATTTAATAAAAAATTTGAAAGGATTAAAATAATATGGGTCAATTTCAGTTATCAAATACTAACAAGCCTTGGAAGGAGAACAACAGAGCCTTTTGCATATGCAGGAGCAGGTTTATGTCCCGCCCTGGAATGAGAGAATATGGGGCCACTTGTGAGCGTATTCTCCGCTCTCATGCTCAGGACTAGGACTAGAACTAGACTAGATTAGACTTGTCTCTCTTTTATTGTTCAGCTTTTTCAATGGAAATTGTATTAATTTTTCGCATTATCTGGTCAAAGAAATCTCCTTTCTTTCCACCTGTAGATTGGTTTACGTGGGTCTAATCATACGAACGTAAATGGGCAGAAGAAAACAAAGACAAATTCTGAGTGCTTCCTCACGCAAGCATCCAATATTCCATGCATATATGCAGAGACAAACCCAACACACACTATCAAAAGATTCTCCTTATCTGTCAATCAACGAGAACCCAACTCAAAATTTCCATCAACTCATTTTGGCTACGGAAGAAATTAAAATATAATTCATATTCTTGTCTTAAAATTTTGTTTTGCATGAAGATGGCAGACCACTTTGCTTAGTTGTTTATCCGTGCACGATGCTCCATCCCACCCAAATGGATATACCAAAAGCTTCAATATACAGGAGTGGTGCTGCCAGATATGCTGCTGATATTCAATGCTGAAGCATGATTTCAAACACATGATTATATATTTATATTCACACACGTGCATGCATAATCTGTGACACGTGGAATACATATAGAATATTGTTAAAATATTGTAATAATAGCAAGCATCAGTTATGTTGTGTACCTTATTGATTAAGATTTTAAGACCCAATAATTCATCTTTAAAAGAATCAGAGCCTGATTGTAGAACTAGATTTGTCATCCATCATTGCTCAATTAGTTTGTCAATCTGACGGCTGATATTACCCCAGCACACAGGATGTCTTAGCTAAGAGATAGCTTCTCTTTATGGTCAAATTTCATGGCTCTTTAGACACGTGGAAAAGTGACATCTTAGGATGCTACTACTCATCATGAAAGTGAGTTGGTCTTCAAATTTTGATTGGTCTATTCAATATATAGCTGCTAGATAGGCCCATGCCAACACAAAATATATTGTAGATTGTGATGAAATGACGAAGATATACTGAAGTTCTTACGGCAAACTTTTGAAAACGACAGTGCAGAAGTCCACTTAATAATGCTGGCTATATGTATATGATTTTGTTGAATAATTGCATTTTAAGCAACCCTGCTAAGGAAACTACAGTGACAACCTTTTAACCTCGTTAAGGAAACTAAAGCTTGTAACATGAACACTGTGATTGTGATCAGAACATGTGGGAGAACGTGAGTAGAACTTAAATTCAGCTTGGAATCTCGGTCTATTAGTTCCTTTCTCCACCTGTTCTGTTCACAGAGATTAACCAGAGAGAGAGAAAGAGAGAGGAGATGCTATAACAAGGACATTAGAAAAGCGAAAACTGCATGTTGCTATGATATGCTATAGAGAGAATGAGAGAGAATTTCACAAATTCCCATGTGAGCTCATAGCATGTTATCATAATGAAGTCATTGAACACTGCGGTAAATATCCCCATGCTTTGCATGCAGTTTAGATTTGGCTTGGAATTCCGAGCCAGAAACTGCTTCGATTCCCAAAACTTCTCTCTTCCACACTTGGTTTTTCCCTTAAATGGGGGTAATGTATGTCTCTTTATGGAAGTTAACAATGCAGAAGAGAAGAACATAGCTCGAATTTACATAATTTTGGGATCAATGTAACTCTTTAATTAAGTAATCTCCATTGATCACTGCGTTGTCACTGTGAAGGTTACTTGATCGACTGACTGACTGACCAACCAAACTGCCCTAATGATTATTATTACTATTTCATTGAATCTATCCATGACCATGGCTGTTTTCAAGAGAGAGACTATGCCTTTATTTTTGACGGTTTTGAATTTGCTTTATTCGTTCTTGGTAAGCAGCCTTGGTTCTTGCAAAAGCAAATCCAAGTAACCAGATTCCTTCCTTGCAAGATGGTCAATCCCATTTGAAATATAATAATATTATGCTTTATCATATGTTTATGAACATATAACGACATCGTTTTATCATTCATTTTGATAATTTGTAAGTAGACGAATGAATGGGGCTCTCTTAGAGAATAAGAGGGGAATTTTTCTTCATTTCTCTTTCAAATTTATTATTATTATTTAATTAAAGATTAGTCAAACATTAGGGCACTAAATAATCATTAAATATTATTAGGTTTCATAAATTTGTGGGTGCATTCTCTTTTTTGTTCTTGCCCAATTATAAAGCTTTTGCCCATATTGCTTAACCATGATTTGCCTAACTTTATTCAAACATCATACACAAATTTCTTAGCTAATAGCATCAATCAATTACAAAATGGTATGAAAAATGGAAGACTATTCCTTCCTTAATTACATATGTGTTACTTAATCAAGTAAATCTCTAGTTAAAGTATTTAAAATTTTTTTTATTGATATAATATATATATATATATATATATGAAATTTCTTCTCTTTTAATATCTACTAAATTTATTAATTTTTTATCATTAAAAAAATAATTACATAGTCAATCAAAATTTGTTAACAAATTATTTTAATATTAAAATTTTTTATCTCATGATTTGGATTGACTTAAATTTCAAAAAAAATATTTAACGAATGTATATTATAATCAATGTATAATTAATATTTACATATGTGTTTATTAAGTAAAAATTGAGATTAAGAGAAAATTTTAATTCATAAATAAAATATGTTTGTTGCTTAGATTCTTTTAGAAGAAAATTTAAACACCCTTTGTCTTTTCTTTTTCCTAGAACTTTGGCAAAGACCATTTGAGAGGGAGCCATGAAACTGTGGCCAAAGCGACGTCGTTTGGGTTCCCTTAAATTGGACCGAACACAGCGACCTGTGTCAGTAACATGAGCCAAGTGGTTAAGTTGTAACAAAAGGCACATTCTGTAACAAAATTCCAGACTCCCACGCATCTACGTAACGCGTGAAGTGTAAAGAACACATTACTGGGACCGAGCGCCGCTGTCAGGACCACATACTGACAAATCTCTACTTTGTCCCCTAGTGAGTCGTGAAAGAACACGCGCTCACGCGCGTCAAAAAGGCGAAATGGTCAGTGTCAGACAATTCAGAGTAATGAGTGTTAGTAGTGACATCCCCTTTGACCCCGTTGGCCTTTTCCAGTCTTCTTGATTAACGGATTCCTTCTTCTCCTTCAACGAAGTTCGAGAATTCTTCCGCCATTAACAGTCTTCGGAAGACTTGAGTTGATTTTTGGTTATGGAATTCATGGGCAGTTTAGTCTTTTGAGAGTCTTGTCGTTGTAGTATTATAATAATTAATTAATTAATCAATTAATTAATTTGATTATCTCCTCATGGTTCATGACCTCACCCTCGTCACATTCACTCATTATTATTATTGTTATTATTATTATTGGCATATTAGTGAAGAATTATAAAATTGATTGGTGTGTTGATGTCTTAATCAAATAGTTAAAGACATGCATCGTAAACAATTGGTTTTTGTCTTGGGGAGAGTTGGATGTCACTAAACTCAAGGTGGATCATTTTCGCCCTTTAAAATACAATAGAATAAAGAGGAAAGTACCATTAAATTACTGTTAAACAGTTAGCATCAATCAGGGAGAAAATTGGGAAGACATGCACTGATCAATTACTATATACTAACAATTCGTTCAAGGCCCTGGCTTTTCTTGGTTCTTGCACAGCTTAAGTAATAAGCTAATTAGGTGGCAAAGCAAGTTTTCAGTTAAAGGGGTTCAGTTAAGTCAGCTATGGCTGCACGAGGTATGGAAGGATGTAATAATTTTGGTAAGACAGTGAGATTTTACTGTCTAATTATCTGTTCAATATATGACAAGTACAAGCTTTTTCCCCCAGTAACTGCGCTTCTGAACTGAACTGGACTGAACTGGACTGTTCTAGCTATAAATCACTGTGAGCAACCCATTCTGGTAAATTCAATGTTGAAATAATCGCAAAACCAAGCAAGAAGTTGCCAGTATGTGTCGGTTGTTGAAATAGAATCACAACAATTTTATCCCATTCACTCACCTAACATTAACATATAATCACCATAAAAGGGTGGATCGAGGTTATTCTTTTAACTAAGATCTGGATGTTCAGATCAATAAGACATGATCTACCATCAAAGGTTTCTGTGTTTTGGTTGCCAGTTGGTGAGGTGGTATGTTTCCACCAAAAAAGCAAAGGATCATGAACAAGATTAATTACTAACTTGTATGCATGTACCAACATCACAACATATTCTTCTTCAAGCAGCTGCTTTCATTTTGTCTGTAATAAAATAATTGAGGTGAAGTGGAAAGCTTCAAGCCGAAATATTTAACTTTCAACAAAAAGAGCTTCAAATTTTACTAAGATTTTCCTCAAGTGCTACATTGAACCTTTGCTCACTATAGGTTTCAGGTTTCTTAATTCCTCTACCTGAAAATCAAATGATGTGTTCTACACTGCTGAATGAATCTTAATTAGGGTTCTATTTCTCTCCGAATTTTGACTAAATCGAAGCTGAAATAAAGTGAATTCACTGGCTGGATAGGTCCAAATGGGAATACAAGTCTCGATATGCTTTCACCATAACCACATGTATAATGTAGAGAAATTTAATTAGGTGATCTGTGAGACATTGCAACAAAGAATTTCAACAGAAATATCAAGCTGATTAGTACATATATCATCAAGATGTTCCATACAAAACCCCATTTCTCATACATGGCAAACATGCACAAACGTTGCAACCTAGCTAAACCAATTAACTCAAAAGCAAAATAAAACAAAAAGAAAAAGATAAGAAGCAACCTACCAATTAATTCTAGGGTTTTTAAAGTTGATATTGAAGGAGATGAGCCTTCAATCTCCATATTGGACTAGGTTTTCGAACTTGATTCCATGCTATATGGAGTTGAAACTTGAAAGTAAGCAACTTAGACTTGATCATAATTGATATTCTTTAATGGAAGCTACACTGTCAAAAAACCGAAGCTTCACCGTTTAGTACTTCCCACACAGCAGAGACCAAATCTATAAGGGATTGCTAGTGGAAGAAGAGCTGAAACTAGAAGGATCTGTCCATGCTGCTGTACCAGCTGTAGTATTCCAGTACTGATCATTTCCTTGAATCCCCAAAAACTGCCTTGACAAATTCAGCTCCCGGTCATCCTCCATTTTCACTGAAGCTGACTGACCAGCCCCAGAAGAAGAAATCTTGGGCCGGACCTGACCTGCACCGGCTCCGTAACCAGATGGCTCAGCAGCAGTTTCAAATTGGTATAACCCAGAAGAAGAATCCAACCCACCATAAAAGGGAAACTGCTGATGAGCTTGCTGAAAGCGCCACTGATCTAAACCACTAAGTGATGATAAAAGAGAACCACCACTAGCACCGCCAGCAGTGCCACTGGCTAAAGCACTCCCTATGTGAAAATTCAAGTCATTTGCTCCTACTACTGGAGCAGAAAGTGAACCGTAATTAAAGCCAATATCTCCTCCAGGAAATTCAGTTGTGAGATGATGCAAAGGAGTCATGAAGCGCGGTGGCGGAACCTGCGGTCCAAGACCTAAAATATCACTGTTTCCACTAGAAGACATTGTGCTTGTGGAACCAGAAGCTGTTTGGAGATCAGCACTACTCGCCGGAGATTTCGAGCTACTTCCTTTGCTTCTCTTATTCCTCCGACATCCGCCACCAACTGGAACATTTCTTAAGGCACCCCCTCTGGTCCAGTACCTTCTGCAAGTTTTGCAGAAGTGGCGAGGCTGAGAGAGACTGTAGTTGTTGAAGTAGCAAAACTTAGTGTTAGTCGATTCACATCGTGGACATTTCAGTGCTGCTTCTGGCATAGGTATGTTGGCCATCCGGGCTCGATCAGCCATCGATCCTGGCCGGATTGAGCCCGCACCACCGCTTCCATGAGGCTGTGGAAGTGATGGTGGGGGAGGAGGAGGAGGAGGAGTAGCAAACTGAGAGTTTGCACCGCTACTAGCTCCAGTTTGTTGATTCGGTTGCTGTAAAAATAGAGAAAACAAAAGCAGCAAAACAAAAGAAAATCATAATCAAATATCTGGTATATTCAAACAAGATATATAACCAAAGTAACAAGAATATTTATCTTTTGAATTCTGCTTTTTCGGCAAAAGAAAAGGAAAAAAAAAAAAACTAAGCCAAGGAAGAAAATTCTTACCTGTTGCCAGTTGGCTGGATCAAAATAAGATGGGATGGAGGAAAAATCCATGGTTTCTTGATCTCTTTTGTAAAGGTTGATGGGTTTTCTTTTTTTCGTAAGATTGCAGTGGAGAATCGCATCAACACAAGAGAGAATTGCAGAGAGAGAGAGAAAGAGATAAAGGAAGAAGGGGATATGTGGAATGAGAAGCAAAATTAAAGGAGAAGGGTTGCTTTATATATATGTATGTATATAAATATATATATATTTATATATAATTGTATAATTAATTAAGCTGTGTTATTCCTTCTCACCCTTGACTCTTTTTGTTTTCTTGCTTTTTAGGGTTCAGAGAAGAGAACCCTGTTCATGTTTCTTAACTTATAAGCTTCTTTAAAATGCTCTGTGAATGTGATGGTAACCAGTGTTTGCTTACAATAATAAAGCAATTAGTGGCTCTCCTACTGCATGGAAATACTGGACTGTATTACACCATTTGTGTGAGTTGTTTGCCTATAAGAGAAAAGAATTGATCACGATCACGATCACGATTAATTAATTATAATAATTAATTAATTAATTAATTAATTAATTAAGGTAAAGAATTGATTTTAATAAGTAATTAAAAAAATAAAAATAAAAGTTAGTTCTTGTGCTTTGGTGTACAATAGTCGAAGCGTCCCGACCGAATGAACTTTTTCACGGTCCGGTATGTTCGCTTCCCCACTCTGCTTTCTTTTTGCATGGGAATATATATGATTTTGATTGCCAGCATTCACGCTCTCCTTTCGCGCGTTGTTGCACTCGCCCTATTGGCACACATTCGTTGACTGAATTGCTTATGACTGGGTTGTTCACAGGCATCTAGTTGGCTTAACAGAAGCAGTTAGGACATAAATACTCCTTACTTCTGCTAATAATATTAAATTTAATCATTATATTATTAATAATAATAATATTAAAATTAAAAAAATTAATTTCATTGAATGTAAGGTCTAAATCTAAATAATAATAATAACATACATACCAATTTATTATAAATACATTCGTTCTTCCAATCAATCAAAACGGCAATCGTGAATGTCGTTTAAGGATATCTGTTTCAGAGTTCAGTTGAAGCCTTCAGGGCCTTCAGATACAATGCCAGAGTTCGAAGACGTTTGAACAGAACAACTTTGAGAGATGCGTCTAGTCCGTCTACTTTCCAAGTAGTTGGTAGCATCCGTGTTGATTTAAAAATGTACTTCCGATGATGAAACAGAAGAAGGTGTATCACCAGTTGCTTGTCCTCAGAAATCTCAACTCTGCTGAATCATGAGAACTTGTGTGAAGAAATTGAGATCAGACTTACCCACTAGAGCTTTTCTAGAGACAGAGAAGACCTGGTGAAGTAATTGAACAGTACCTGTTCTTTCAAATCTTTCAAGTGGGCTGCTTTCTTTCCAATCCTTGTCATCAGCTTATCACACAGAGGCTGCAAGATGAAGAGAAAAGAAAATCACCATTAATACACATTTTTCGTAATCTTTTTGTTTCTCGAGGAACTTAATCAATCAATAAGAGAAAGGAGGAGGAAATAGTCCTTTATGAAGATGCCTAACATCCTTAATCACTTCTAAGTGCTTCATTCATAAACCAAAAGGCCGTAATTGGCATAGTTGCTCATAGTATTGCATCTCTTCTTTTTTGAGTGTTTCCTTTTATGCCTCTAATTTTTCCTATGATCTTAATTATACAAGAATCTAACTCATAACAAGGGTCAGTAGTTTAATTGAGAGCATAATCTATGCCCAGCCCAATTCTGCTACTTCTAAAGGCATTTTGATGTGCAGAAACCTCCTGCCACTCTGGTTACTGCACTCGCATACTCAAATTCAAACTCTGAGAGTCTGGCAACCTTACATTATCAGTAGACCCCCATGATGATTCCTCATCGAAGACAACTTGCAGCAAGACGTAAGCTTTATTGGTGGTGGGATCAGCACATCTCCACCCTTTCTTCTTCTCATCGTACCCAGTAAAGATACACTTTATCACCTTATTTTCCAACTTCATCTGACCAGTTTGTGCTCTGTCACCCCCACCACACTTAAGGCTTCATACCCAACCCAACTTTCTCTAGCCCCCGGTCTTTGCTTTGTATTACACAGTAAGTAGACGGGTAGGGCACAGCTCATTGAAGAGATACGAGTGAAATTGTTGCATAATAAAAAGTTCACTTTCTTGGATTGAATTTAACCTCACCAAAAGAAGACATTTCATTCTAGCTTGCAGCAGACTCTGCTATAACTTCATCTGCAACCTGGACTGTACATTTAACCAATTTTTTAATTTCAGGGTCTATAGAATGAAAAGAGAGTATAAAACTCACAAGTATAATGATGTGACTAAACAATAATAGTACATACCTGAATGTGATGAGCTGTTTTCTAGTGGAAGTTTAGTTGGACAAGTTGAGGATAAAAAAGAAAAAATAAAGTCAATCTCCCATAGGATTTTCTCACTTAGAAATGATTTACCTTTCTATCTGACTCCAAAGCATTTTGTTAGAGAAATAACTATTGTGATCGCTTATTATAAGAACTCAAATATCATACCCAATTTTCGAACTATATTTATTTCAGAGAAAGCAACAGCAACTAATTCAATATTTCAAGTCCTCTGGAATGCAAATTACACTGAATATTTCTTAGAACCATAGTTTCTTAATGGTCATAACACTTCCAAATCAAGATTCTGTATTTTTCACAAAAGGCCATGTGGTCAACATCCATGGATGTCATTCAAGTAGAAAAGATAACTTGAACCAAATATGTATATTAGCTCGTGAAAGTGAAAGAACTCTGGACTTCCTCCTAACTCTCCGAACATTTGCTGAGCAAGAACACAAAATTCAAAATTAACTGTTACATAATGGAGAACAATATACCTCACTGTATGTGGTACTTACCTTGCTTTCCAACTTCTTACGCGCTCACAAATCATATATATAGAGATTTAATTGTTTATGGAGCAAAAGAGAATCCATGATAATAGTCAAAGCACTGAAGAACCATTATTCTAAAATTTTAATGTAACTAGTCATCATATCTGAAGGACATATCAGGATAGCAGCAAAGGCACCAAATAGAACAGAAGCTGAATCTAAGTCCTATATATGAATTTACCGAGCTATGACGTTGATCTGGTATAAACGCTACCAATTTATGAAATCCTTTGCTTCTTTGCTGCACTATTTTAAAAAATAGAAAAAAGAAAGAAAGAAAGAAAACACCGAATTATAACTTAGAGAAGATAAGGAAAAAAATTGTGATACAACTTGAAAGTAGAAAATAATAATAATAACAAAAAAGGCAGAAAAAAAGGGGAGGTGGGAGACAGATAACTGAGAAAAAATAACCAAGTTTAACAGCACCTGGTTTTCAAGACCAAGTCTTTAATGCCATTAAACTTCAAGGTAAAGGAAAAACAATAAGAAGCGTATACTAGCAACTTATATTTGTCCATCAGCAACATCATCACTAATATTCTCATGACTGAAAGCCAACTGATTCAGTCCCTGAATACTATCAGCTGTTACACTTTGATTGCAAAGAAGGCAACCGAGAATATATTCCAAGCACCGGCTGCCCATAATATTTTAAAGCTACTTTCATTTTCCTAGTCATATTGCAAGTAACAGGTATAGGAGCCAGTGAAATAGTATACACTAGCAAAACAGTAATTTCTCCTAGCCACAGAGCTGAGAAAGGGCATGCAACAAGCTACAATTGTTCCTTTGACAAACTCTCAACCAAGCAAATAAAAGTATCGACAAGGGCATATCAATTGTATAATTTTTTAAGTTGAACTACAGAGAGACTATCACAACAAAGGAAAAAAGTACAAGGCTAAAAACCAAGTAATTTTATGTGCACCAACAGACTCCCTGTGGCTAGTAATTTCTCAAGCAATTGTTGGCTTAACTGATTTCTTTCAAATCTATAATAAAAATGAGGCATAAGAGACTTCCTTAATAAGATTGTGACCAATTGCAATCATCATCAGAAAATAAATTTGCAAGTGATTCTTCCAAAATGTCAATTGGTCACACTGTCACCTTCAAAATGAAGGCTAATACTTGTGTGATGCTTTTAAGCATTATATAATTTTGAACTGCCCTCATTGTCAGTATCAAAGGCTTGGTTTCCTGATATCATTAAGTTTACCATCCACCACCATTGCATAAGAGCAAAATTCTTGGAATATTTAGAATTCGAGTTCCCCAATTGCTAAGATCACAGTTCAAGGTCAGTGATAGACATTATGCACGCAACTAAACCCTAAAGTTCCCTGTAATTCACTATAACTTAATCTACCCATCTTCAATAAATTAAATGCTCTTCAACCACACAAAACATTCTATAGCATTTACAAAACTTAACTAAAGCAAATTCTACACTCTTGTATTGCTGAACAATGAGCTGTGGCATGGAATAACATTAGAAGATAAAACCCTTAAAAGGCAGAGAGTTTTTGAACAAAAGGATTTTGCACTCCCATCAAATCACTACAAACAACGATATCAGAACAAAAGTTTGAAAGTTTCATATAGTTATATCAAAAGTTCAGCCGGTTCTGATCAAAACACTCCAGTAGAGTTCACCAACTTTAATAACTCAATCGTAATTCAAATGCTTCTTATAGCTAACAACAAATCTAAAATTTTAGCTTTGCAAGAAGAGAACTCACAAGCATCACAAAGAAGACCCAATAAACAAAGGAATTATAAGAAACAATAACCCACAGTAAGAATCTGAACCATTCAAACAGCACCAGCCGCGGGATAGGCTGCAAACCATTTGCCGCCAAAGAGAGCTCACCGAGCAACTCAGTTCGCTCAGAGACGGTCCCACAACTTCTAAAAAGCGAGAGTTTTTAGACAACCGGATCCCGAGGTTGCCTCAAGAGCCGCGCGGTGGAACGTTTATGGCGAGTTCGCCATTCACGGCAGCCGGCAAGAAAGACACACTGTATACTTTCAAGTGTGCCGCGCATAACTGCAACCGAAATTTTCGCCCAAAGAAAACAGTTACGCTTCGCTGATGTCCAGCACACTCGACGTGCGGGACGCGCCAAATATCATATAATGGACACGCAAGATGCACCAATAAATTAATTAGCTTAATTAATTTTGGTCAATTTCACCAATATTTTAGGGTTAAAAATTATCTGATAAAAATTATTTAAAAATAACCACTATTTTAACTCAATTTATCAAAAATTAATCAAACATACTATTATTAGACAAAAATAACCCCATAACAAAAAACAAACATGATATTGCCAGCAACGCTGTTACCTTAACAAACATTTCTCCCATGATTTTAAAACATAGAAAATAATAAAAGGAGAAGAATGAGAGGAAAAAGAAAATGAAGGCATTTACAAAATTTATTTACATTGTTTCGATCTAAAAGTTTCTGAATCAAGAAGTTTAACCATTAACTTCTCTAGCCTCTTAGAATTTACAGTTGGTTTAACAGCATGCGGATTCCCATAAACTAAACAAGGGTCTTTACCAAAAACAGAATTGCCAATGCACCAACCACCAGGTGAGACCCGGTTGTTCGATCTCTTCAAGAGCTTCTCATCAATTTTGTTAAGAACAGGATCATCCTTGGCAAATTTACGGGCAAAAGGAGCACCGCTTTGAACCATGTCATCAAAATGTTTCAATGTTAGAGTGATCGGATGCTGCTTTGGAGGATTATCCCACCTTATATAATGCAGGTCATGGTTTACTGTTGTGTTCTGGAAATCTTTGTGGTTGCAGATGACAGTGTGGAAGTAGCCCTCTGGGGATGACAAGAAGTTCGTGTAGTACATGAGGAGAGTACGAGGTAGATTATCCCACCCCCAAACACAGAATTCGAGAAATGATTTCGTCAACACCACCCATGCTGACCCTGGAAATAGAAGCTTGGAGGTTTGAAATTGAAAGTATTATGAATCTAAAACAAATATTTTATGAAAGTTGGATGTTCACAAAACCTACTGAATTCCTACAATTTTGAAACGAAATTTTATCTGCAAATTAAAAATGAGTGTCATAAATGCAGCATTCGAGAGGTAATAATGATAATTACTTGTTGCTTCAGAGTATCCATGAACTTATGACCACTAGGTACTACGTGAAGTCTCCTATGAGAAAAAAGCTTCACACCACACATCAGAAATCACGGACTAAAACTAATGAGGATAAAAAGTGATAAAAAGTATCCTCGTGCAAGATTGATGGAAGGATCTCTAAATAAACCAAAAAAAAAAAGAAAAATTCCACATGCTGCAAGACAATTGGAGATTCCTCTAATTCAATTTCGCTCCAGGCTTACTTGTATCATTTATTCAACTTCCAGTTCCATATTAATTCTAGAAAGCTTCAATGGCTTTACATTTTGTCAGTACATGCAAGGCTGTATAGCAGGATGTATGCCCCAAAGCCAACTTCCAGAAGAAAAGAACTAGAAGAAGTTGCGCTCCATTGACAACTACGGAATTTGTTTTCTATTTTGACGAACTATTGATCAACCACTCCTAAAATACAGTTGAAGGATGTCAGAATCCTCTCTATGCACAAACCTCGTTCAATAAATGCAGCTCAAGTGACTTTCATGTATGGTCCAAAACTTACATTTATATCTAACTTAATTTACTTGCTACTAGATTTCTTAAATCCAACTAGAAATATAGTCAGCAATTGTTATAGTTTTCCTAAAACAGATAAGAGAAACTACTCCTAGAACAAGAGATAATCCATATTGAAAAAGACAGAAAATCAAGGCTAATGTCAATGCACTACCTGTGAATAACTTGAAAGAAGCAGGCATGGATCTTTTCTCTTTAGCCCAAAATACACCAGATTTTTTTGAATGATACAAGCCTGGATCTATAATAATGGGCCTTGCTCTTTGATACCTGCAAGCATACCAGAGAGGAATGCTCATAAAAGCCGCAATCACCAAAGATAACATCCTTCATAGATAAGTTAAACAGAAAGTATCAGATCCTCACTCTTTCCAACCAATACTACTTGAGTGCTCAAGGAAGTTCAGATCCCTGGGCAAGTATGAGAAAATGTGCAAAATATCTGAATCAAAAAGCAAAATATGAAGTCGGAGTGACTAATACAATTGCAGCACCAACAAAGTATGCATATTGAATGATACAGTTTTTAACTCTATAATCAAGCAAATAGTGGACTACTCCGAGTTGCATTCCTCTAGCGAAAATAAAATTCTCTTCTCCCACACCCACCAATAACAAACTCCCTTAAATGGGAAAAGTGTTGCAGTCATCAAGGAGCCACCTAGTACCCACCCAGCACGTTTCGGTATTTGTTCCTTTCCTACCATTCCCTGAAGTTGATACCAAAAAGTGTTCTACAAGTAGGATACCAATATCTATGTCCTCAGCGTCACATATTTCCAACAATTGAATAAAATCCTAAGTTAACAATATGCTTATAAGAAGTTCCTAACCAATTTCCATTTGTAACTTATCAACACGTGTTTCAGAAGGAAATTTCCAACCGTTCTGAAAGCTAAAAATTATCCTGCCCAATTTGCAGCATTCGAATAACAACAAGCCGATTCTTTTTTGATAGAAAACGTAATGCACATTCAGTTATACACGTACCTAACTTCCAAGGATCAATTCCGCCCAACAAAATAAATTTTATAATCATTTTAGAAAATCCTTTCACGCCAAACTTTTCTGCTACTGCAATGATATGAGATGCAAAAATCCAATAAACAAACAAATCTTCAAGTAACGAATTAAAAACAACGCATACCGTCCTGTGGCATGAGAGGATAATCAGAAGCACTCAAATTAATAAACCAATCCCAATCCCTAGCTTGCCTCAACAAGATTGAAACCGCGTGAAGCGTTGAAGCAATCATTGTAGGTCCCTTATACGTTACCAAATTAGCCTTACCAATCACCATCACGTTCTTAAAATCCCTCATTACATTCTCCGATTTCACATACTTCGCAAGCTCCAGCCTCTCACTATCTGAAGCTTCTAGATCAAGATGCAACACGTAGTAATTCCTCGGATGATACACTGCCTGAAGCACGCGCTTGACACGTGCACCGTCACCTTTAGTGCCCGATATCACGTACGCAAGTCTCGGCAGTTCCGGTTGCTCCAATCGGTCAACCAAAATCCTGTCAGAGACTGTATAATCAGAGGTCGAACCGGATTTACTCTGGCTTAGAGTCATTACGAGAAAATTACGAACGAAAGTACGGAGATTGAAACTAGTGGCAATAACCACGTTCGATCTAGAGAACTGGAAATGTGTGCTTTTTTCATTTAAAGCGAATTAGGGTTTGGATTTTAACGAAATTCGAAAAACAAAATAATGTCTCGAACAAAGAAGCCGAAATTTCTGCGGTTCTGGGCATAAAATGGCGGTTCCGCTACTTCGAGATCCAGATTACATTCGGTTGGGTGGTTAGAACTGAGAAGGTGAAGTGTTATTGTCGGCACCAGCAGCAAGTTGCTCGAATTTGGTTGCCTGCTTTCTTCCACTCTGGCTATGGCCAGCGAGGGAACGTAAAATTTAATTTCAATTGATGGTATTGACGCGGTGCTACGCGTACTTTTGTGCCGTTTTTGTAGTTTATGATCTCAGTGTATTCGTAACCGTTGATTGGCTAAATCAGCAAGATTTTACATACTCAACGGGGGTCCATTGTACGGTATTGTGTCGCGCCTTTATAAATTATGGGTCTTGTACTCCTATTGCATTATATTTAGTTGTACCGTACAATTCTTTTACTTCATCCACTTGATCGGCTATAATATGCAATTGATTTGTTGGGATGGTATATTAAATTATGATGTCATATTTATATAATAGGGTATCAAATAAAAATTTATTTAAATTTAATTTATTTATTAATTAAATCAAAAAAAAATTATAAATATAATATATTTATTAAATAAATATTTTAATATGATTATTTAAACTCGATTAATAAATAATTCGTAACAAATTATGAACAAATAAATAATAATTGAATTAAAATAATACGAAGTATTTATTTATTATAATAATTATTTATAATTTTTTAATTTATTTATTATTTATGTCTTAAATAAATAAAAAATTTAATAATTTTAATATGAATTTAAATTTTAAAAATTTAATACAAATAATATTAAATATAATATTTATAAAATAATTTAGTAATGTAATTATTATATTTATTAATAAATAACACATTAATAACATTTAATTTTATTAATGTAATACGTTAAATATTTTATCAATTATAGAAAATAAATTATAAAATAAAAAAGAAAATTAATATTGTATTAACGTAAAGTGAAATATCAACGAGCGCGAGATGAAAATCTAAATGCCGGCCCGCACAAAGCCCAAGTGAACTAAAATATCTTGAGTCAGGGTGGAAAAAGTGCACACTGAGATTGAAACGTGTACGTTCCTGATTACGTTTCACAAACCGCCAAATGTCTTGCGATTGACTTGATCCCTTGACCAAGCTAGGATGAATACCGCATCTTAATCTTCCTTTGTAATCGATCCATTTCTTTCGTTGCCAGTTCTTGCTTGTGTCTGTCTATGGTTTATCTCTTTCTCTCTCGCTGATCCGGTTGTTTCTCTCTCTCTTCTCAGCAGAAAACAAGTTCTCTTCCAAGTTATTTCTTGGATCTCATCGTTTGTTCTTCAAATTAAACGAAAATTTTAGAAACAATTAGGGTTTTTAGTGTTTTACGGTTTCGAAGAGCATCGATATAATGCCTTCGGTGCTCAAAGAAACGAGTAAACTTCCATTAATTCCTTCCTTGACACGTTTAAATAGTGGATTGTGTTCCCATCGTTTGAAACATCTCGAGAAATGCGATCGGCGTGGTAATCTTAGTTAACATTTGCCTTCTATTTGTTACTGTTAGTTTTCTTTCTATTTTCATTTTCCTTTTGGCTTTGGTTTTTTCGTTTCTCTTTCACCTTGTTGTCCGTACGGAGATTAAGGATCGAATCGATTGTGAAGCTTGACTTGTTTGGAGGGTTCCGGTTGACCTTGATACTGTAGAAGGTACATATTTTGTTGAATTTCATTGAGCTGGTAGATGGGGAATGCGATTCATGTTTTTTGATAATTCTATTTTATTTGACTCATTATTGGTTTCCTTAATCTATATTGCTGGATGGCTTATATTACGCGGTTTAATTTGACTTTGTGGGTGAGGATTGTATTTGTGTCATTGTGTAATTTAAACATGTACGAAGCTGCTACAAGTATGGCTACTCTAAGTGATTTTATATATGAATGCTTTTAGGCATAATTCTGAACCCAAACTCGGTTAAATCTGGTGCTCTTATTTCCTTTATCCATTTGTTTGAACCGATGGTATTCTTCATATTCTTGTTCTAGGATTATATTTTGTTGATTGAATTGTCTTTACTTCTTGTGGATTTTTCTTTTCTGTTTGGTAATTATTTTCATTCAAGTGCAAGAGGATGATATGGGCGTTTATCTATTTCTTATATAACTCTTGAAATCCTTGATGGCAGTTCTGACCTGAACTTGTAGTCCCTTGTCATCTATGGACATCGGCTCCCCTAGTGGCAAGACAAAATCTAAGTCATCATCCAGAGGTTCGGTAAATGGCCTTGACGACAGCCATTGTAATTTCTTGGACGTTAAGGATTCTCATGAGCAGAATACATTTGATGGGGACATTGTCAGCGATGTGGAGGATAAATTTGAAAACCTTAAACTAGATGTTACTAAACCTTGTCAGAACAGCTTGTGCAAGTGTGCTACGTTTCCCCTTGATGCTAAGATATTGCCTTCTGATACTTCTTCTATTGAACAAGATGAAGACGAACTTGAGATAGCATTACGGCGAATGTTTTCTGATGAGTCTGTTCACTCAGCTTACTCTCGTTCAATATCCTTGCCTGTGAGTCATCTTTTGATTTTTGATGGTCGGCTATTGTTCAGATTTCTGAGCTGCTATAGCTGTGTTATTTTAAATGCTTTGGTGTTTCTTGTTCAGATAACTTGAGGCCAAAACACAATTTCTTAACAGATTAGATGGTTGCATTATTTAGTCTACGTCTATTAAGGGGTTTGAAGCAGCTTTTTAGAATGGACCATAATTCTGACATTTTTTTGGCACACCCCCTAATGACTATTGGAGTACCTCATGATATAATTTTGTTGCTTGTACTTACAATGAGCTCAGCCTGTCTCCTCCTTTCGTTTAAGATTTATGGTGATATCTTGTATATATCATTAATAAATGTCATATTGGTTGGTAGAGGGTGCTTTGGAGCAACTATGTGGAAGCATGAAGTTACTTCCTCATGCTCGGGACTGATAATTTTTCCTTTCTCTCATGGTTCATCCACCCTTAGTGCAAGTAATTCAGCATGCAATTACTTGTTTTCATCCTTATATATAATGAAGTTGTTTTGGCCTAGTTTTGACTATTTTTATTGAATAGTTTTAGTATTTATATTGCTAAAGAAATCACCTGTTCATCAGCATTCATTTGTTAGTTTGGGTTCCCTAATTTGGTCTTTTCTCCGTGCTTTATTTAATCAGACTCCTTTGAAGCTTGTGTCTGCCCTGAAAGGTAGCCGTGAGAGACAAGGTTTATCACCCAGGAGGCTGACTGTGAAGTGGGCTCCTGACGTGTATGATCCTCCACCAACAATAGTATCCCATACGGTTAATAGAAGCAAGAAGCAACAGAAGTCGAAGGAGGAAAGAAATAATAAACACAAAAAAGGAAAGAAAGGCCGGAAGGGCAACTCTTCACATGGCAGCAGCAAAGACAAGAAGCAATTCCGCAAAGTTTCTGGGAGTACGGACAAGTGTTACAAATTAATGGATGCTCGCAATGGAGTGGTTGAGCTAGCAGATGGCCCCAATGCCTTCGATGTTGCTGGCCCTGAGTCCTACTGTGGCAGTAGCTTCCTTAAGGAATCGCTTACCAAGGTGCATTACTCAGTTGCAGAGGCATTATGAGCTAGTAACTTCCATTCTACATCCATGTCCTGTTATCTGGTTATTGTTTATAAATAAGTATTGTGTTGTTTAAGACATTCTGTTTCGCTATTTTGCAACTTCGTTTTCTGACGCTGACAATTTGCGGTTGGAACTGTAGAAGATACGGCTGGTTGTTATGCAATGTTGTTATGTATACAGCTGCATTTACTATTTTTTTTTTTTCTTTGTACATAGACATGTCAGTGGTTGCTCATCAGTACTTGTTAAAATACGGTTCTATGTTTTATTCCTTGTGCTGTTTCATGTGTCCGTTTTATATCTTGGAGTAATTTATGCGCAAGGCAGGCAGGGATTCACTCCATCACTTGATTCAAGGTAAACGCGAAGGAGCCGAGTATTAGAGTCCGTGTGGTAGTGAGTTGATTTCACTTTAGAAGTAAAGTGGAAAGGGTATTCACTAAACCTCAATTTTAATTAGATTTACTTCTTTTTACTGAAATTTTAACATTTAGTACTTTTATTTGACTGACATTTGAAAGTCGTTACACTTTTAAGTACTAAAAGGATTCTTTTTAAGTCAAGGAGGATGTAATTTTGTTTGACCACAAGAGTGAGGAGCTGAGTTTGAAAGAGAGGCCGTTGTTGCTGGCCTTTAGCAGTGATGAAAATGTAGGAATGTAGCAATAATACACAATTCAAAGATTTGATCGCAAGGTATAACCCCCTAATTATGGAAAAATTCGATTAAAAAAAAAAATTTCTATGTTGTGTACTTCTCATAGCTCAAGTCGCTGCCTGAGCTTGACAGCTCCCAGATCCATCGCCCGTTGGAGCAAAGATGCGGTTAGACCAACGAAATTGGCTGCAGTGTGAAGTTTCTCAATTAACTCGTGCTTTTTGACTATTGTGATACTCAAAGACGAAGCATATACCATTTATATACAGAATCTTGACTTCACTATTCTTGATAGAAAAATGGTTGCTTGCTTACTAGTCTAGCAGTCTGCCAGTGCAAGCAAACACCGAGATTTGAACCCGGGCTTCCTCCTTTTGGCAATTTCCGTTGCAGGCAAAGGATTATGCAGACTAGCTGTTACTATCAAAAGAGTTTTGGCAGACTCGGATGCAGTGGTGTCAGACAATGTAGTTTCAGTAATAAGTCCAGCTGCAGCATGAGCAGGAAGATACAGCTCATGGAGATTCTTGCTTCTGTGACCGACCCTATATATAATACATACTTAAGAAGGTAGTATAACACATATGATTCTCTGTTCTTGGCTAAAATGCTGCTAAATAAACAGCCTTTAGGTTTGCAGGTGCAAGATATGAAAACATTCCGCTCTCTGCAACAAACCATAAATTCATATATATTCAGCATAAATTTTGTAAGCTTTACCAACAGATATGTCGATGCTAAGACACTGAACCATGGGGGGTCTCACCAGCCTTCCTGGGATAGTTACTAGCCTCAACCCTGAAAAAGCCTCCTGTTACTTAGAGATTATAGATTGAAAGATAAAACTGCAATGATGAATTTTGGTATATATTCCAAGTGCATCTAGATCTCTTAAGTTAGGCAAAGTATTGCATCCGTTTGTTTCTCCTTCTTCCATATATATATATATATATATATAGATTTTTTTTATCCTAACGATTGATAAATAGTATAAAAAATTATAATTTAATCTTTTTTATGTATATGTATATATATGTGTGTGTGTGTGTGTGTGTGTGTGTGTGTTAGCGCATTACTTTCATAAAAGAGAGTAAAAATACAAAAGCATGAATCATGAACAGGTTTCAAATACCAGGCAACATGTGGATAAGAGATGGAAAGTACTTTAACAAAAATGAAGAGAATTTGATAGTTAATTAATAAATTATAGTAACTGACTCGCTTCCATGGCCCTTCAGGGGAGGAAAATCGGAGCTGCCGGCATGTAATTTGAAGCCTCTTTTAAACTCGACGAAACAGCAAACATTCTAAAATCTCGCCTAGATGAACCAAACGGGGTAATAATCTGCAACTACAATATTTTATCGTTGAATATTTTCCTGCATTTATTGTGAAGTGAACCGATTAATAACTGACCCCTGGAGCGAACTGTCCGGGGAGTTTAATGGAGGCGTAGTGAGGATTGAATAAATGAATACATATCTGTTTCCGAGTTTTGAGTTCCAGATTTTTGAGGCGTAGCAAGAGCTGATCGGTGGCTGCAGGGGTTTAGGAAATTTGGAGGTGTTGTGTATGCACGAGACAGAAAAGGTTGGTCTTTGAATTGACGCCATTAAAGTACTGTTATTCTTGTTCATATTTCTGTGAGTGACAAGCTGTATTGCGACATTCACGGGCAAGCATCGAACGAATATTCTTAGAAAAGTGGATGCCAATTCGATCATTGTATCGAGTGAAGGAATAGATTTTAACTACTGGGATTTTTTTCACTGAAGTAAGACATTTTGATAGGCTTTTAATTGAAAATAACAGCAGAGACTGTGAATTTAATTATAATAATATTAATAATTAAGCGCAGTGTTAACTGACTGTGTTAGAACAGAATGAAGACGAGTTAGAAGCAATGGCTAATAAAATGGTGCAGCTTAAACCAGTTCCCTACACCATGACAAGAGATCTAACAGAGTATAATTAACAGGAGGCTAAGAAGAAGAGACCAAAAATCATTTGAACTTAAAAGGGTTCGCTTCATCTAAAATAAACCAGAAAGTGACCTCTCGTGTGTGTGTTGTTGAAAAAAAATATGGGTTTACACGACTGAAACAACCCTATATTATGATGAAATAATCAACAGCCAAAAAAATCATCCACACCAACCAACAGTTTTGTTTGTTCTAAAACCCGTTTCAGAAGGTTGTTGCTGCTGCTGTTGTGGTGGTGATGGTGGTCTGGGCTCCCTTGGTTTGGCAGGGTCAACAAAAATAACCCATCCGTCCAAGAACTTCGCATTCATTCCTTCTCTAGCCTTCTCAGCTTCTTCTATGGTTGTACAAGTAACAAAGCCAATCCCCTTAGATCTTCTAGTGTCTCGGTCTGTTATGACTTTTGCTGGGGATCATCATGGCAGTAAATCAGGAATAAAATCAAAATGATGGAGAACGATTAATATAACTTAAGAAGTACTATTTAAGTTACCGTCGACAATCTGGCCAAATGGAGCAAATGCCCCTTTGAGCTTTTCATCCGTTGTAATCACACCTCAAAATTAGAAACCCAGCAGTGGTTAATTTCTATATTGCTTCAAGAGAAGTCTTTTCCGTGTATGATGTAAAGATCAGTATATTTGAGGCTAATCAACCGAAGAAGAAGGTTCACTGCAAACCAACTTTGAGGAGGGCTTCTGCATGGTGCATGCCCACAGAAACTGGGATTAACGAATCCGAGTTCAGATGTGTGCTAACCAACTTAGATTGTGAAGAACTAAGTTATCTATTAAAGGTGTAAGTTATATATTCTGATGTCACTTTAACATTGACCAATATCCCAAACAATTTATGGCTATCAAAATCCTAAACATAAATGCAAATAGGTGTCCACTTAAGAACACATATCGACAACATTATCCACTTTGTCATCATACTGAAACACATGGCAACCAAATTCTTCTAAACACTTCACTAAACACTAAAGAGACAACAAAAATCCACACACACAACTAATGAAATCCTTTGAAAACATCCGCACACAGAAATTCACAGATATGTTAATAGCTATGATCTTCCACGCTACTCACCTTAGTAATGCTAAGATCTTCCATGCTACTCACCTCAGTAATGTTCTTCAGCCTATATCTAACCCACAAGTGACTAGGTTCAGAGTCA
Organism: Khaya senegalensis; assembly: GCA_032402905.1. NCBI lineage: Eukaryota > Viridiplantae > Streptophyta > Magnoliopsida > Sapindales > Meliaceae > Khaya > Khaya senegalensis. The sequence goes on from CP135540.1 coordinate 5,434,786, forward strand.
TCTACCTCAATTTCCTCTCATCTCTAACTTTAACCACTCAACAAAAACAACCAAACGAAGAGAAGATATATCTACTGGTCTATGATGACAAGAAGCGGGGTAAGCAACATAGGTCCAAGTTCACACTTGGATGACAAACTAACAAGGTGGCTTAACAAAGAAATCAGAGGATCACAAAACCATTTCTCTTTTGGGCAGATATTTCAGACAATTATCGTTTCATATCAATTAACTTTAAGTATAATAACATTTAAGTTCTCCAACGTCCAACCCAGACAACTTAATGAAACTAGAAACCACTGCAACTGTACGAAACCACTTTCTTGGGTTGAGATTTAAGATCACACTAGCAACATCAAAACATCTAGAATGCATAAAAAAAAAATCAGAGAAACAATGAAATCTCCACAGCAGAACTAAATTATCTTAACTCGAAATATATTAAGTCAAACAACAACCCCAAGAAAAGAAATTCTTTTACTTTCAAGTCCTTAATTACGACACCTTACAATATATTGCTGATAACGACATTACTAACTCAATATATATTTTATTTTCATCTAAATGTTAATAAAATTGGCCGTGCTCTGGCTATTTAACGGAAAAGCGATCCAGCAAATCAGGAAAGAAAAGCAAATTACAAAGAGAAGCAAAATATAACACCACTAACGAAGAGTTTAGGGGAAGTAAGAGTTGAGTGGAAACGAGTTGAAGCCAACTGAGGTTGTAAAATGAAAGAACCAGAACCAAGAACGCGACGAAAGGTGGGAACAAACGCCATTTCAGTAAATTTATACGATTTATCGCCGAGAAATGGCGATGTGAGCTCAGTTAGGGTTTAGGGGTTTTGTTAGTTAAACCCAAACCCTAAAAATAATGAAAAGCTGGAAGTTCACGAGATGAGTGATATGCTACATGCACAACTACAAAGTACTGCTCTTTTTGAAGTATCTTAACCGTTGGATTGGCCTTTCTCTCTCTCTCCTCTCTCCCCTGTTGCTTAAGGTCAAATTACCCCTCTTACGGTCAATTTTCTACAGCAGCCGTAGGATGTTAATAATAGTATATGAATTACGCTTATTGTTACACTTTCTGTCTTGTCGAATCTCTCCTTTTCCTAACCATTTTTATTCTCTTTTTTTTTTTTTTTTAAGTGCATTACAGATTTAACTAAAAAGAAATTTTAAAAAAAAAACCTCCCAATTTCTATAATATATTATAATAAAAAATAAAATTTAATTATAACAAATTTTAAATTAATCATTTAATAATTTAAATTTTTATATTATTTATTTTAATTTTTTTTCTTTCAAATTTTATATTTTTTATTAAAAAATGTAAAATATCTTAGTTCAATTTAAAAAAAATTGAGTTTAGTATAGACATGATGAAATATCAATATTGCCCTTAAAGAAATCATTTTTGGCCGGCAAGGTTTAACGACCAGGATGAATTTCCGGTCTACATAAGATTCTATACCGGGGGAACCTACTCCCAGCCAATATCAACATACACTTCCAACAAAATACCAGGGAGGTTCCACAAGTATCATCTGAACAAGAAGAAAAGCTATACTGGTTTCAGAGTTTAAGAATGCGGAGAAAGCAATCTGCAGGTCTGCTTCCACATTTTGTATACCAGTATACTATGTATTGCATACTAGAATCCTACCTAGCAAGCAGCAAGCTCATGTTTTTCCATGAGACCATCTTCTATCTGTTAAATAATATGACATTGCTACAATTCATGCAGCTGCAACACTATGATTGTTCAGTCTTCAAATATAAGACCGGAGACGTAGACTGAAGCATCGACCTCTTTTACATATCTAAGTTGGAAAAATAACCATTTACGACAGGCAGACAATGCATGGAATGTTCATCTAGACATTGGTTTATTCTTTATACACATCCAAGCAAACATATGTCCATGGCCAAAATTCTTTTTCCTTGCCTAATGCATGCATAATAAAAGGTCAGCATGCACTGTGATTCCTCTTTTCTTTTTTCTTTTTCTTTTTTTTTTTTATACAGTTACCCTTCATTCCCACACCAAGTTCCCTCACTTCTCAATTCTATATTTTACAAGAACAAAACAAACAAAGGTTAATTCAGTCTGTTTACTGCCTTGAGTCTCAACACTGCCCGCCCCCGCCCCCGCCCCCGAAAAAAAAAGGAAAGAAAAAAATAAATAAATAAATGAAAAACAAAATAAGACTATCAGCATCATAGAAGGAACAACACCAAGCGCTGAATTGTTTCTGATAAGATCCTTTGCAACAAGCTATTCTGGCAGACTCTGCACCTTCTTCTCTAGCATTGATGTTCCCTTGAAAATTGTTAGCTGCAAATCTTTTTGGTACTGAAACAACTGAAAAGTACAACAGGAAAGTATCAGCATTTTTTTCACTAACCATGATTGAAGATGTTAAAGATTATATAAATATTTATAGAAATGAGCAAATGAAAGTTTTTATATTTTCTTTTCTGTTGGCACTCAGTCATTTGTTTGTCAACAGGCTTGACTTTATATGGTATTAAGCACTACTAAAAATCATCTACAAAATGGCTTTTATATGCATTTATGGAAATTTTGATAAGTAAAAAGTATCCTTATTTTTTTCTTTATTGACAATCCGTAGCACTGAATACAATCCAGTGGTAAGAGGACCTATCCATTACAATATCTCAGCAAAGAAAAAAAATTGCATTCACGAAGACAATTGTCTCAATTTATTATCTATTTGAAATTTTTTTAGCATCAGCCAGAATTGATAGGTCAAGAAATAGTGAAGTAGCCAACCACATATAGATGAGGTAAGATGGCTCTCTTTTGGTCACACTAGTTTCTTCCTACTCTTTGCCTTGCCAGAAAACATCTGCCTAACCGTTCATTGCATTGCACCACTCATTTTATCAAATTGTGCATCTCTAATACTCCAAATTCTAAAGAAAATCTTGAACAAATCAAATCTTCAACCAAACCATAGGTCATCATTCCAGAATATTTTGGCTGCATACTCTTTAGCCTCTCTTTTGTCCTTGCAATTTTTTGAGCTATATATCCTAGAACTCAAATCCTTTGATGCTGCCAAGGTAAAAGGATTTGGTTCTAGTTCCTATACGCTTGTAGGTTCAGAAATTAAGGGTGCTTTTGTAATCAGGAAATAATTCCTATATTTCAGGGTGTTTTGCCACTTAGCTTGAGTCCAAAATCTTTTAGCAATTTTTAAGTCTTCCGTACATTTATCATGCTGTTCTTCCTCAAAATCCTCTACAGTATTCGATATTCTTCACAACCAGATCCAGTCACAGCTGCAATATCATAATATCCCTAACTGTGAACAAGCACCCAAACTCATCATCTTGCCTCTGACCAGAATTTCTGGCAGTGTTTAACTTGATTTCAAGATTCAAGTTTTCAGCTTTCCAGCCATCTTTTAAGCCTTAGGGCCTCTACCAACCTAGTTTTTAAGCCCCAGCCCACAACAAAGTCCACAAAAATGAATTTGCCCAGGTCAATTATATACAAAGTGTATGTCAATCAGAACCTTCTAGACTAAGATGGAATCTGGCCTGTGTATGAACAGCTCGGACACTACATTCAGAAAAAATGAAACAGACCGATTGGCAGCAATCCATAAATAATGCAATGGCACCAAAGTATTAAAATAGCCATGGAATTTTCATATATACAAGTCAGACTACTTGAACATGTTTTGCAGCTTAATATAAAAGCATTGTTTTCAGAGTTCACACAGCCATTTCAGCATTACCCATATTCTACTGCTTGTAACAAAAAGAACAACTGCTTTGTAATGCAGGACCAGGAGCTATAACTTCGGGGAAATCATGAGTTAAAAAAATGCACTCACCTGATCCTCACTCATCTTTCTGAATCCAAATTTTTTTGTCCAAATGGACTCAGCTTTCTCAGCTGCAGGGAGCACCAGGTTTTCAACTTTCAGTGAACATAGCAACTTCTCAATACATGAGAATAGTGTTTGAAAGTAGCCCTAAAAACAAAGATTATCAAGACAAGTGTTTTAAGGTTTATGTAAGCCTGGGTATCTTGAACAAAGATCAAAAAATTTAATCTATTAACAGCTAAGATCACGGCTTGTCCCATCCAAGATACTAAATGCATACCTTTCCTTGATATTCTCTACATGTAGCCACCAGAGGGAGCTCAGCAACCTCCCGACCAAAAATCCTAAGAAGACCAGCAGATACTGCAACAGACCTGTGCCCAGGATGAACACACAATGAGCAAAGTGATAGAATACAACAGTCAAATAAATTAGCAGCTGCTCTCTTTATTCATAAGTATAACAATATACATAGTTTCTTATAATAATAATAATAATAGAACAATGACAACTTGCAAAACCTAAACAGCAGCAAAATAAAACCACAGAGAAACTTACTTCACAATCAAAATGACACAATATACTCCCCCAAACTCTTGGCCCGAGATGTTTCTCCTGCAATAAATTCAAAGAACAGTGACGACACTAGAAATTGGTAAATAAGGGAAAACCTCCAATGACAAGTCAAGAGAAAAGAAAGCATGAGAGGTGAAGAATGGAATGAAACGTCCCAATGTTGCATAGGACAAAACTAAAGTATCAAGAACAATGCTATCCAATAACTGATAAAAAAAGAAAAACTACTTAGTTTATAGGTATTCCCTCAGCATAAGGCTCAGGAGTTTATAGGTATTCCCTCGGCATAAGGCTCAGGAAGCAAAGCATAGATAAATGTGTCTCACAAGAATGCAGTAAAATGAAGGAACAGGTTGTGTGTACTATATGGCCAAAAAATGATCACCTCAATAAATGATTATCAACTGTGATTATTCCCTGGTTGTACTCAATTGGCTTCAAGCATTTCCAAAGCTAAACAAGGCATTAACTATTGTTTTGCTAGAACCAAATGCCCATTATTATACAGACTAGTAGGTCCAAGAAGAGAACTCATAGTCCCGGTCATCCTCAAAGGGAATAGACAGTTTGAATATGCAGCAGACTAATGTAAATCAGATGAAAAATCCAAGTATCAAAATGAGAAGATTACATTAGAACAATAACACAGTTAAAATCAGCACTGATCAGGAGTGCTTACCCATAAACCATGAGGGGAATCAGATCTCGCCCACATTCAGCAATAATTGGATCAAAACATTCCTACAAAAAATAAAAAATTTAAATATTTAAAAATAATAAAAGGGAGAGAGAAAGAAGAATCGAGATACAGATATAAACTAAGTACATTTACAAGCCAGATAATCTACTTGTACAGACAGAAGAAATGCAATGTTTTCATAGCCGCACATCTCATCAGTGAAAAGATATACACTTTTTTCATTTATGTATTCATTATACCCATTTCTCAGCATCACTCATTTCTTTAAATTGCCTCTTTGATGAATTTAATTTGTATGCATGATAGAAGACAAAGTATCAGCATATGAGAAATTAAGGGCAAAAATTTATACATTTCCAATATGAGTCACTAATTGCAGCAAGTAGGATAGAACATCTAGAGAAAAAGAGCAACAGAAAACTATGTTCCCTGACCTTAGTTGTTTATTTAAAGAAAATAAAATTTATGTGAAAATCCAAGAAGGTATAAAAAGCAACTTACTCGAAATATAGCAGTAGCACTAGAAAGCAACTTTTTTTCTTTTTCTCCAAAACATTGAGCTTTCCTTAGTATGTGCCATTGAACATCATTCATGGCTCCATCAGAAAAAATTTCTTTGTCTACACGCTTCCTGTTTATCACACTTAACAATGAAGCTGGTATTGTCTGTGCTCCATGAGAAACAAAAACTTGTAGACCCGCATGAATTCTATTGCAGTCATCACAACAGAACCACTTATCCTTGGGGATTTCCTGCAGTGACATACAAAAACTATTTAAGTGTTTTCATGTACAAACACTGTTAGTTATAACTATGGTATGGTTTCTAGACTCACCTTTAAATCGCATAGTCCCCTGTCCCGCAAGCAGCCCACATGAAACTCCTTCTCACACTGACAAAGAATATAAGAGTGAGGTAAAAGAAAGAATAAGAAGAATCAAAATTTGAAGAATTTATTAGCAAAATTGTTAAGCAAAAAAGTGCACACATACTTGATCACAGTAAATAACTGTTCGATCGTCAAATGTAGCAGCACTGAAATCATGAAGCCTGAAAAACACAAGATAGAAGAGAGAAACACATTGTTAATGCAGTTAATACAAAGTAAATCACATTGCAGGCATCTAGCAGATAAACAACCAAATAAACAAATGAAAACTAAGTGCACTAACCCAGAAAGAAATTAGGAGGGTAATGGACAAGGAAACCTTGAACTCCAGGTAGCTTGAAATTTCATATGCAAATAGATATGGCCACTAAAAATGAACGTTTACCGTTGACTATTTGCCTTAGGTTGTCCTTATAGTACTTATGGCCATGAAATTAACAGTTTCAAAATGTTTCTTGTAATTATAATAAATAAAGTGGATGAGGTCCAAGGAAAAGAAAAACAAACCTGCTGAACAATGCCTAGAGACCTTTCCAACAAGACAAAATAATTTCCTGATACTATCACTATGTAACTAGTTAATGATATATATACATATATAAAGGCCAACTTCAGTGTATTCTTGATGCTTTTGACATTCAAAGATGAGTCATTAAACATCTAAAACCTAGACCTGGGGTTCAATCAAATGTCTACTCTTTTGAGTCATTAACCATCATCTTGTTTCTTTCCAATTACACATGCATAAATACTTGTGTGGTAACAAACATACGTACACATTAATAAGCCTTCTTGGTAAATCCATTAGAAAGTTAAACTAAATATTTGAGAGGAACCAACCTGCAAATAACACAGCCCCCAACTTCAGCTCTTGGAGCTTCTAGCCCTCCCTTTAAATCCACCAACCTGGACATATTTGAAGATTCTCCAGCAGCAACCTTTCTATCAGAGACAAATTTTTCTCTACAATTTTTACAATGCCAACCACTTTCAGGGATCAACTGCAAATCCAAGCATGCTGCAATAGAAACAGATCAAGCTGAATTACAAGAAAAATCAAAACAAAACTACCATGAAAAAAGCAAATCAAGTTATATATATATAAGCAAAAATTGAGCGTATTACTTGAAAAAAAGATGTGCATAAGGTGAACAAACTGGTGGAAAGGAATATCATCATGCAGTTCATAAAAGCCCAACAAGGGAAGAGTGAAAGAGGTTTGTTGATGTTGTAAGAAAAGACATGCGAGCCACCATGCGTGTAAGTGTGAACTTTGAGTTAAAATGCAAAATACTTTGCATCCTTTAAAACAATAATACATCTATGACTTTATAACATCAATTTCAAAACAGTGAGAAAGTACAAGATCAAATACAGAATACCCACCAGCATGAAAAGCCAGAGGACAGCAATTACAAAGAATTAGATTCTCTCCATCTCCACAAATATTGCACACATCATCATTGCCACCAGTAGTACGTCTTTGCCCCATTGCCAACGAAATGGCAATATCATGAAGTGTCATTCCGTTAGAAGCATAAATATGACGATAGCTGCAAAATCCATACAAATTAATTTCAAATGATAGACAGGACAATCCAACAAGAAATCACATTACATTAAGGGTTACTCACGGTTGACGCCTGGCCGCCATTCCAGAATGAGCTTCAAATTGAGAAGGGCTAATCTGCTCACCAGGGGAAGAAAATGAATAACTGCAAGTGAGATGTAGAGAAAGGGGAAGCAGTGTTCCATAAACAAATGTAGAACTCTACACTCATATTAACAACACAGTTTAATGATTTTACCTCTTTATTACAGCAATCACAGACTATACCATTACCCTGCTTGTAGCCAAAACGTAATCTCTGGAAATCGAATCATAACAATCAAATTTGTATTAGACATGCACTGGTATATGAAGCAATAATCAATTTCCGCATACATCAAATTTATCACCTGTCCTTTGACAATGTAAGTCAATCTTTCCCCATCTGCTAGGCCATTAGGCAGAAAGAGCAACCGGTGTAGATCATTATCCCTGCCAAGAAATAGAAGGAATTTCAGAGGCAAAAGGCTTCAATAAAAGTATAATTGCTATAATTGAAGCACACTTCAATAAAAAGACAAATGAAGGGAGAAACATGGCAAACAGATCACTACCGTTTCTTGGTACCCCCTTCAGCAGCTCGCTTTTGTTGCGTGATAGGCCTGCACAAGAAACAGCAATTTCAGCAATAGTGACAGGAAATATGACTTAATAAAGCCAGAAAAACAAAATTAAAAAAAAAAATCTAGGATGGCTAAAGGTCAAGAAAAGGGGCAGAGAAAGATCACCTCTTCACTCCACGTTTTCGTTCCTCAGACATGTCCTTCATATATGTTAGCTCTCTACCAGTGTCCTGCACAAAGGAACATGAAGTAGCGCTAACGCTTTCTTCCAATGCTAGACTGGAGCAGCTGCAAGTTCAGAACAGGAAAATTAGCAGCCAATGAATAATCAAATAAGAGTACAATCACCAAGCAAACAGACAGTAAGTACAAGGTATTTATAAATTTCTAGACAATTTTAAAAGTTGTGGTTCGGCAACCAGGATTTACAATTCTCATATGACAGAACCCACCGGTTAGGAACAACTTTAAACCTTGGACTCTGCCAAATTATAAAAATTGAAATTTCAATTTTAGGTGCATGTAATACAATATACACATAATAAGATACTTTATTAGGAACAAATACAACAATCATATCCCAGCAAAAACTGCCTACCAGATAAATCATACAAAAACTTAGCTTTCACAGTTGATTAACCCAGATATGGTATGATACATGATAGATTTTTGAAGAAAAATTGACACATCAAACAACCAAAAGGTGCATGCAAATTATATCAAGACAAGTACAGTTAGATCAATCACCAAAGCTACCAAATTATGGTTTTAAAACTTAGTGTTCACTGTTGATTAACCCAGATCTGGTATGACTATCCATACCAGAATTCATTACTCTTCAAAAGGACTAGGAAAGGAAGAATGTAGACCAAAATTCCTAGAAAGAGAGAGATGGAGACAAGGGAAGAAACCTTATAACTGGCAGAGACAAAGAAAAGTGAAAGCATGAACCAGAAAGAGAAAAAAATTTCTTCTTGCAAAGCACTAAGTTTGAGAATCACAATAGATGCCAGTTCAGGCTGCCTTGTGTTTATACAAATACGAAGTTAGTGAAGAAATGTCCTTCTAGGATTTCACGCCCTAAATCTCATCTAAATATGCCCCGTGGACTTTAATACTAAAATCATCTTAGCTTCCAAAAAAGGAACTTAGCAGAAAAGTTTGGCAAATCAGGCCCAATAACAAATCTGCCCGGATAATTTTATTCTCATGCACCGGGAGTTCATTTAAACATTTCCTTGTCAAAATTGTTTCTGCTTCTTGGCACAAAGGAAAATGAAATTAAATACACAAGTTTTCTTGAAAATGTTCGTTTTGCAAATAAATGTTTGTGAAAAATAATCAATATCTTCACCATAATGCATTTTCCTATTAAACATAAGTATAAGAACTGAATGAAACATTATCTTATAAAAATTAAAACAAAAAAGGTTAATCATGAGGTCCGCCATTCCTCTTAACCAAGCACATTATAGACGGAGGAAAAAGGGTGGTTTTCTTTTTCTTGTTTTCCCATCACATACCAACTGCTCAGTAGTTATCAAAGTACTTTCACGGAAGGTATTTGGAAATTAAACTTAACCTGCCATACAGAACACCTCAGTGACAGCACTATGTCCATGGACAAAACTAGAAGGTAAATCAATTAGTTTCCTTACTAACAGCTGACACATAGACATAAAGTAACATAAGTCAAACCTAGCGATAAATGTCATTATAGCCTGTTTCTCAATCAAATAACAGACACATAATTGCCAATTAATGTATTTGAAACACTGCATAAACTGTAAAGTAGAGCAGCCAAGACTTCTTTCTTTTAGTAGGAAGATTTGCTTTGCACCTTATTCAATGTGCAGGATTGGCTACCATATGTAAGATAAAATTACAGCTACCAACTCTGCTAGTTTAAACCTGCAGAGCTGAGTAGGCATCAGACAGACATGGTCTACAGGGCCCTTCAAATTTAGTCTAGTTCAACAGCAAAGTCAGAAAATGCCATCTGACTAGGCAGAAAAAGTTAATGAGGTAGCAACAAGCTGGTGCCACCCTTTTTATAGTAGGTCCATTAATACATCTACTTCAGACTCAATTCCAACACAACGGATGAGGAGGAAAAAAAAATTAGAACCTTCAAAAAATCTCCCACTTCAAAAATCTCACATTTTCTTCTTCACTAGAAAAACTGAAGTGGAGTGGTAGATTTGTTATTCATGAAGGCACAAGTAAAGGAATCCAAAGCATCTCTTTGCTATTTTCATTTTAGCTCACTCTGTCAGAATAAAGTTTACACAAACTCTTTTTCTTTTGGTAAAAGGAACAATGTAGAATAGAATGAGCCCATCCTATATTATGTCACTCTGATACATTATCAAAATTCATACTTTCTAACTTACAGAAACTCACTCCTAAAAGAAACTTTTAAGTTTAACCATACATAATAGAAAAACACAAAAATACAAGATCCTTCAAACACAGTTTAGTGATAGCACACATTAGAAAAATAAAAGCCATTTGCAGAATGAATGAATTTCTTTCTGTTACTAAACATGCATTCTGCCACCATACATTTCCAAGAGTAATACAACAAGATTATTTTCTCTTATTTACAAGATAAGCAAAAGGATGCAACCAAAAAGATTTCAAAAGTGAAGGATCACTAAGAGAACTGCTGTCAAAATGTTGGAAATTACAGTTTATTAATGCAATACCTCAACAAAAGCAAACGTGGAAAGCAAATTGTGTAGTTTCTAACTTTATATAGGATGCACTAAAAATAAGTGCACAATTACTTGGATCTTAGATTTTCTCAATTTCTAATCCTATACACAAATCAAATGGTTCCATTAGCCTTGTATATGCCAAGTATTATCAAGATTTCCCCAAACAGTTTAAAAATACAAGAGCAGAAAAGATCCAATTCTATGGCCAGAAAGAATGAAAGGAAAATATGTCTTCTCTTAGCTTAGTGACACCATTATGTTAAGCATTCAGCCTTGGAGCAGAAGGCAGAAAAAGTAAAAGATTGAAACAGAAGCATACAAAGGAAATTATTAAAAGCCAAGGCTCTTGTACCTTACAACTGAATGTGGCAGACTAGGAAGCTTGATACTATGGTGGTCATCTTGTTCAACCAATCTACTATGGCGTTGAATACTGGCTGAAAATATAAAGCATGTCAAAATAAGTACAACAGCAGAAAGGGCAACATTTCTGGAACTACACTTCATGAGGCACAAAACTCTTCATTCTCTTTAACTGAACACCCTATAAAGGGGTGTAATATAACACATACAAGTATACAACCTCAATTTTCATTTTTTTCCCTATATTTAAGATAATTTCATAATTATACCAGTAATCACAAAGATTTGTATCTCATCAAACACCACCACTTTCTCACCAATTAAAAGACAGTAATCCTAGAAATCCCACATGCCTCAAGAAGACAGTAAAAGCAAACAAAACATCACCTTTCCAAACTTGAAAAGACCTCTTGTTGACAGATGAACCCGCCACATTTTTTACCACTTCTTCAAGTATGCCAAGTGGAGCAGTCTTTAGTTCTTGAATGATACTATAAATCGGCTTTCCATTTTCCAAGTATATGTGATTATTTGGGTGCCTAGTCTTAACACCAGCATGCTGCTCAAACTCATGTGCACTTACAACCTGCTTGTATGATACAATCATTTAATCATCACAATAACAGCATAACTCCAGGTGACTAACAACACTAAAAACTGAAAACTGAAAGTGACTTACTTTTGAGAAATTACATAAACAACAGCCACACAAATATCCACCGCCATCTACGATTCCATCTAACTCCCTCTGAAATCAGGGGAAAAAACCAATAAACAAATTAGTCCATAAGTAACCAATAAGCAAATACCACACCACAACGTCTAGACAAAAATTTACCTCCCGCGTTGTAGAAATATATTTTACTCGTGCCCCGTCAAGGATACCCGTTGACAACAACTTCTTAACATTTGTGGGGTATTCATCAGGAACAACCTTCTTAGACATCTTTATTTCCATGTTTCGAGCACACAAGTTGCGGTTACTTCCTTCAGGTGACCCCTTCCCATAAGTGTACATATCATAATCTTCCTTCCTTTTACTAAACTTGAAAGTAATTTTTCTAATTCCAGATGATGAACTAGCATGCTTTGGAATTTCTAACACAACATGAGTCTTTGAAACATCACTGGAATATTTGCCACCTCGAGAGGTCTCCATAAATGAAGTTTCAGTGTGCTCTCCATCACTCAAAGTCTCCTCTGAACTCAAATTCCCCGACCTTGTGGATGGTACCTCAATAGACCCAGCTCTATGAATTCTAACTAATCTGGTTTCTTGGCTAGTGATATCTTGAGAATTTGATGTGAACTCTTTAGGAGAAACAACAGGATTGGAAACTTCTGATTTAATATCATCATTTAGAGCTTCTTCTTTCGCTTGCTTCTTGCTAGGAAATGAGTCTGATTCAATATTGTCTACTAAAAAATCACGATCCCGCTTCAATTCAGTTCTTGAAGAACATTCAATATTAATTTCTCCATCTGCTTGAATTTGCAAACAAACTCCGCAATCTGCTTGCTTCTTATTAGAATATGAGTCTGATTCAACATTGTCTATTGAAAATTCACTGTCCCGCTTCATTTCAGCTCTTGAAGAACGCTGAATGTCCGCTTCCCCGTACGCTGGAATTTGCACACAAACTGCACTTTCTTCCATTGAATTCAAATTTTCTCCCAAATTTAAATATCACGAGAGTAACACCGACTACTTGCATTCAACAGATATCAAAGCAAGAAACAAAACTCTAATTCGTCGAAATTGCCGCCAAAACTGACAAATTCTGAAATCAAATCAAATTTTGCATCTGCATTAGCACCAACGAGAAGGCTAGGAAAAACTAAAACAGCATTATTCACACCATTCAATGCCAAAACAACATCCCAACTGAACAAGAAACAACAGAAAACCAATCCAAACAACTATTTTCAGTAGTCAATAACCGCTAGACCGTTACTTCAAACTTGAAAGTTTAATTTTACGTTCATGACACGTGTAAACTGCGCCAAATCAACCTCTAACAAGCCTTCAAGAAATTCAAATCTACACACAAACGAATCAAAACAGTCTCGAGATCTGACAAAGCGCATAGACCTTGTAAATCTCAACGACAACGCGGGAACAGCTAAAGCCGTCGGATTCTAAACCCTTTAAATCTTGTATACGTACTGAGTTATAAATCTTAACTGAAAATTTTGAATTGAAAAGCTGGGGCTAGGGTTTTGCCTGTTAAAAAAAAAATAGAGGGAACGTGGGAGCGGCAACGAACCAGAACGAAAAGCGTAGTTCGCGGTCGAGATTTAACTTTTATAGAAAGGAAGAAGATAGAGTACACCGAGAGACAAAATTAAAAAATAAATATTTATTTTTATATTTTAATATATAAAATATTTTTTGTTGGTGACTACATTTGGAAGATCCGAGAAGAGTTGACAACTGGATAAGCTGGTGGGACCAACATTTTGTGTGGGGCCTATCAGACACGTACGATCTTACCACATGGCAGGATCAACTGCACTGCTGCCGTGAACACCTTGAATATGATGGTCTCGTATCATCCTAGACACGTGTTATGATGACATCGAAAGATTAACTCGCAGCGATTTTGATATTTAATTTGTTTAAAAATGAAGCCAGCGTGTTAAGGATCTTATTTGGTGGGCTTTTCTTAGCCTATTACGTTGCTATTCCGGGTCCATCCAAAGCTTCATTTGTTTAGATAAATTTTTTAATTAAAATAATATTAAGTATTTTAATAATTTTATTTAAAAAATAATAAAATATATAAATATTTATGTATTTTAAAATTTTTTCTTCAATACCATCGAACAAATTCTTATTTAAAAATAAAAAATTTTAGATTATCTTTTAAAAATTTAAGTACAATAAAATAAAATTTTGACTATTAAAATAATGTGTAATAATCATTCACATAATCTATCGTTTTATTTATAAATGTATTTCTATTATTGAGAAATTAAAAACATTATTTACAATAGTTATATTATCTCTTCTTTTTCAAATTCATACTAATAATAAATACATATGTAAATAATATTAATTATCTTCGATGAAAAAAAACATAATAAATCAAATCTAACTTGATTGTTTGTGTTCTGCGATAGACATTAAAGAATTAATAAATAAATATGTATTCTCAATATTTTATGAAAAATAATTAATTTAAAATCTTCAATATCATCTATTATTACTAATTAAAATATCTCGTAAATTTTTTTTTATTTATAGATACAAATTTTCTAATTTTTTTTTTTAATCTTTAATTTCATCATTATTTTCTTTGCTTACAATTTTTTTAAACAAAAAAAATTCAAATGCATCAATTAATTAATTGCCTAATTAAATCTTTTAAAACTAATTAATTAATTAAACTTTTTAAAATAATATAAAAATTTTTATAAATCTTAACGAAATTTATGTTCTACCACGTCATTTATAATGACATGGTTGAACAATTTAATTAATAAAAAAAAATATATTTATTAATAAATTTTTAAAAAAATTTAAATAAATTTTTAAAATAAAAATTAAATAATAAAATTTATTTTAAATTTTTTAAATATTAATTAATAAAAATAAATTTTTTATTTGTATTAATTAAATAATTTTATTCCACCGTTACAGACGACATTACAAAACAATCCAACGTATAGGCTTTCTCGTAAATCTTGCATGTACATAGACCCCAACCACACTGCTTGTCTGCACAGTTTAATTCAGAATACACAGTAACAGACGCGAATTTCCATACACAAGTGTATAATATTTTATCCTGTCTTCCCTGGACACAAAAATAATAGAAATTAAAAATGCTTCGCCCTACACGATCGCATCGCACGGCTCAGTTTTGTTTAATCACATGGATTGACACGCCAGTATTAAAAAATCCAAAATATGAAATTGAAAACAGACCAGTAGTTGCACGAAATTACATGCCTACCCATTCCTCTCACCCATTCCTCTCATCCTTAACTCTGATTAACATTTAATTGAAACGAATATATAATCAAATTTTTTATATTTTACATAAAAAATAAAAAATAAAATGAAAAAAAATACAATTATTGATTGCTTTGTGTTGAATTTAACTTATAATTGTTATTATCGTAATTAATAAATTTTAGAATGTACGCAAAATAAAAAAAAAAGGTCGTGGTAGGTTTGGAAGGGCAATAATGTCATAGCACATAATTATTAAATAATCCCTGGAAATTAATGCAAAACGCATGAATCTAGGATTTGGATAATCACTACCAAAAAACTTTCTTTAATAAAAAAATAGTCAACCACGACTTCACTTAAATCTCACCGTATATTATAAAACCCCGTCACCTTCCCTTCTCTGCCCATGCGCTCTCCTATAACTTGTCTCTGTTTATCTTTCCTACTATCTCTTTCTCTTCAATAAAAAAGGAAATGTCCGAAAGACCGAGCCGCCATCAGCGGAGGCCTTCGCAGAGCGTATTCATCAATTTCGATGATCTCTCGGCGCCTGTCTCCGATAATGTTGGTGTAGATAAGGTTGAATCTTCGCCGCCTTCCGATCGGGCGCAGTCGTCTTCGCAGATTCGTGTTCCTCTCCCTCCGTCGCTTGCGCATCCGGCGCCGGCGGAGGCTCCGGGAAATGTAATAAAAGACAACATCGACGAATCCACCGGTGTAAAAAATTAATGAGCACTTGTATGTTGTATTTTAGTTTTTTCAAAATCAAATGAAAATTTCTTTTCGTTTTAATTCCAATCCTTTTCCAGTTTTCCTGTTCTATCAATTTCTCAAACAAGCAAAGATAGTATTTGCGTGTTGGTTGGAGGAGGAGTGGAGGCTAGCAGCTTTATTATAAGCAACTGTTAAGCATCACAAAATCCTCCCGTGGTTCAATTGTAGTGACGTTGCCTCGGCTGTCGTATTTCAGTATAACATAGTAACGATTTGTCGTCTGTATTTACAGTTTTACGGTTATCCAAATGAATGCTTGGTAATATATGAAATTTGTGAAGGCAATGCGTAGGTAGAAATGTTCTCTTGACAAGTAGCTGAGAGGCTGGTCCTGTGACCAGTGAATGAGAGGAGGTCTGAAGCTACAAGATCGCAAGGAGGGCGAAGAATGAGGTTGCTTTTTAGCTGAGAATAATACGGCGACGTTAAGCAATGACTTCTGATTTTGGTAGCCAAAGCTAATTACATAAAAATACAGTAGCCCGGCCCGGGCCCGCCGGTGGCATAGCGCGGGCTGGGTTGGGTTAGGTCTAGGTTGGATTCAAAACTAAATATTTGATTATTGTTTCGCACATGGGTAGGTATGTTCCGCTCCAGCTGAATTTTAAATCGAATAAAAAATTTTAAATTTAATTTAATTTAATTTAAATTAAATTAATAATAAATGATGAATTGAATAAAATTAAACTAATATTTATTAATTTAATTTGATTTAAAATTAAATAAATAAATTTTATTTATTTAATTTAATTTAAAAATTAAATTGATAATTAATTATTTATTTTTAAAAATTAAAATTAATTAAATTAATTTTTAAACTGATTTGTTGATCTCTAGTGTCGCTTTCCATTTTTTTAGTTGAATTTTGTGACATATACGTTACTCCTCAATTTTTGCACGTGATGAGCACATGTTTTCATACTTAAATTACATTTAAGCCCTTCGGTTCATTTTATAAAGCAGAGGTTGCAAATGGAAATGCCATATTGCCTGATCTCCAAGCAGAATTCTGGTAGTCATTGGTGGGCTGAATGCTACTTTGTCACCTTTCATTTCACAAATTTGGTGAACCAAATTCTTGTACTCGTTTCATATTCGATGTTGCCCTTGTTTGATCCGACCTGATCCGCTGACTTTCTTCGCCTCATTAAAACCACGTAGAGAGTCAAACATAGCACAGTATGACTGTAGTAGTATTATTAACCCATTATTAAAATAAAAATATATATTTATTAATAATAAATAAAATTATTATTATTTAATTAATACAATAAAAATTTTATAAAATTTTTTATTATTTTTTTTACTCACCATCAATAAATATATATTTTTTATTTTATTAATTAAATAATTTTATTATATTAATATTATTGATATAATAAAATTATCCTGCTTAAAATTTTTTTAAAATTATAAATAATAAATTAAATATTAAAAAATTTTAAATTTAAATTATAAATTCCAGCATCGATTGTATTTAACCACATTCGGTATATAAATACACACACACATATATATATATACACACATACATGTTAGCTAATTATAATTAGCATCTGATTTGATTTAGGAGGTGGGAACACTGTATCCGGTGTCCAGCCAAAGTTAACTGGGTATTGTTATTATAATAATTAGGATTAAGGATCTAAACCTTACTTGCATCGCAGCTGGTATAAATTTGGTCATATATTATCTTATATTTTATTATTAATTAATATATTTTTTTAGATAAATTATTAAATTAATATAAATTTATGAGTTTCAATTGATATAAAATAATAAAATTATTAAATAAATAATTTGATATTATATAATTAATAATTATTTTAAATTTAAATTTTAAATTTTTTTACTGAATTTATTTACAAAAAGATTAATTATTTGAGATAAAAGTATTTAAAGGGCCGGGTTGACCTAGGTTTGGCACAGCTCGATTCTTTAATAATGAAGTTGGCATGTTTTAGGTCCAGATCATGCTAAATGCGCAGGCCCGAACCTAGACCTACAGGTCCTACATATAATTTTATTATTATTTTTTGAATTATAAAGGTTCATAGGTTGAACCCATTAGGGTTAGAGCCTATGGGTTGTGCCGGGCCTCTTTCTTTTTCATTTTACCAGACCAACTCGTTAGTCCTTATGAACTTAAATTTCACAGGATATGCTACCCTTTTGACACTGCTAATTTGAATAAATATAATATATTAATTTATTTATAATTTAATAAATTTATTTAATTATTACATTAAAATTAATTATATTTATTATATTTTAAAAAATATTTATTATATAAAAATGTTATAATATAAAAATATATTAAATTAATTATATAATTATGATATATTTAATTCCTAATTCGAATTATCATCTTTAATAATATAATTTAATTTTTTTAAATAATTAAAAATTTTAATATTACAAATAACTTTAAATTTTAAAATTAATAATTAAACTTGTTCCATTCACAGATTATTGGTATTTAATTTTTTAAATTTAACAAGTGATCATACATTATTATTATCTTTTTCGTTGCTAAAAAGAAAACGAAGCTACAGGCAAAAAGGGGTGTCCGATTAAAATGTGATGTGAAGCGTGTAAAGAAACAAGCTTTTCCCAAAAAAAAAAAAAAAAAAAAAATACCAACCACTTGCTTTAGCAATTCAATGATTAGCATCGCAACAGTGGCGAGCCCAACAGGACGGATGAATTTGGTAGCCAATTATCAAATCAAAAAGAAATACTAGTAGCGTTGGATTGACGCTGATACAGGGAGGGAGAGAGAATCTTTGTGGACCCAATCCAACACACCGACTGTTCTTCGCACTTTTTATTTTATTTTATTTTTTTAATTTATTTATATTTAGTGTTAACTTCATTAATGGTAATTACCGAAAGATCCAAATTCTCCATTATTAATCCGACATGTTGTCGACGGCTAACAAATATCTAAGACTGGTACACCAATTAAGCCAGCCACCCAGCCAGACAAGCCAACCGGCTTCTTTTATTTAATTATTAATTTAACAACAATGTTACAAATATAATTATAAAAATAAATAAATCCATCTTATTGTATTAATTAATAAACTAAAAAATTATAAATTTATTTAATTAAATAAAATTTTTATTTTATTAATTAAATAATCATATTTTATTAATTATATTAAATTACATAAAATTTTATCAAATTATTTTTTAGTGTGATTAATGAGTCTTTAATTAATTAATTAATTTTTAATTTAAAAATTAAAATAATTCAAATTTTATAACTATTTTGTGATAATTTAATTATATTTATTTTATCTCTACAAGGAAATAATAATCTCTTCTAAATCTATACAATATTTGAAAACTATTTTGTATTTATTTATTATTATTTTATCTTTATTTAATGAAACGTCGCCGTTACAAGCTTACAGCCGGCAACTTGATCCACACTCTCAGAGGCAGCCGCATTCCATGAGCCAAAGCGCTGGCAGCAGCCCAGTTGACATTGACAGAACGTGAGCTCTATAACCCGTACACGACGTGGCACCACGCGATTTGACTAGTCTTACTCGCACGCTAATCTAAAATGTAATATTCTCAGGATATTAATTCTCTCCAGACGGAGAAGACCAATATAAGCTGCTTCAGCGTCTAAGCTTACTCCCGTCGTCGTCGTCGGAGCCTCTCTACTTTAAATTTTCTCTCCCTCTTCATCGCCGATCTTATTTTCTTTTTCTGTTCTTTAAGAGAAAAGAAACGAAAAAATGGTGAGTTCTCTACTATTATACTGTCATTTTCGCTCTCCTAATTTTATTTCACTCTTTTGTTCTGTTTGGTTATGAAGAAATTGTATGGAAATGGAGGAAAATTCGTAAGATTAAACGACTCAAATCGATTGGTGCCTTTTTTCCCCCTCTTTTCTTTATGTTGAGTTGAGCGGTTTAGTGCTGGATCTGGTTATGAACAGTAAATTCGTGCGATTTAAGAAATTGAAGTGGATTTATGGATTTTCAACAAGTTATGCGTGGTTTTTTAGCTAGCATATCTGATTAGATTGTGTTGGGACCTTGGATTATGATTTCTTAAAGTATGATTAGATTGATGTCAGAATAATTCTGATTTATTAAATTTGATGTTTGGTGATGAATGAGGATGAAATAGATCTGTTAACTCAATTACTTGATTGTTCTATCTTATCGGTTTGTCCGAGTTTTGGATTATTTTAGCTTTTTCTAAATCTTTATCAATGGCAGTCCTTAAGGTATTAGGTATCTCTAATTTTGCGATGAAATCAGTGCTAAACAATGGTTACGTCGATCCACTGTGTCTTAGATAATTTTTCCATGCACCATTTGATACGTTCATGTGAATCATGACAACCTCTTGATCCCGTTTATCTGTTTAAAAAACTTAAGGAGATGAAATGGGGCTGAATTTGTGTCGGAGAAAAATTTTTTTGTTTTGCCACAGAGAAAAAAATTATAAAGCCTAGTGCAACAGTTTCGTTTAGTTGATTTGTTTGAGGTTTCAATTTTACTGGTGGAGAAGATAAGAGTATTAGTCGTCAAGTTTAGTTTCAAACACATTTATACGTTTTCTTTTACTTCACCATCCATGCTTAGCCAGTTAAGTATACGCCATCTGATTTGAATTTTATTTTCCTTTATTTTGACCGGAAGATCGATTAAGATGCAATTTTGATTTATAATGTTCATGTTGTGTGCACGCTGTTCTGAGTTTTGTGCAACTATATTATTGATTATGTTTTGCAATTACAGGCCAATGCAGCATCTGGAATGGCTGTGCATGATGACTGCAAATTAAAGTTTTTGGAGCTCAAGGCAAAAAGAACCTATCGGTTCATTGTTTTCAAGATTGAGGAGAAGCAGAAGCAAGTTATTGTGGAGAAGCTTGGTGAGCCAGCTCAAAACTATGAGGATTTCACTGCAGCACTTCCTGCTGATGAATGCCGTTATGCTGTTTATGATTTTGATTTTGTCACAACAGAGAATTGTCAGAAAAGCAGGATCTTCTTCATTGCGTGGTAATGCCGATTTTCCAGCACTGTAAGCAATCTGCAGTTTTGTTAGCTGTTATTTATACTCTTTGTTTCTGTTCTTTGAAGGTCTCCTGATACAGCAAGAGTCAGAAGCAAGATGATTTACGCAAGCACCAAAGAAAGATTCAAGAGAGAACTTGATGGAATTCAGGTAGAATTGCAAGCGACAGATCCTACTGAGATGGGCCTTGATGTCATTAGAGGCCGTGTCAACTAAACTTGAATGGCCTCACAGAGAGGAAATTCCTCCATTTAGTCTTCTTTGCTTGAATGTAATGTTTATATGTTTGTTGGATGGTAAACTTGGCTAATCATGTTGCCAATTTCCAAGTTTTGCCTGGCAGTCTTTTATCCATCTTGAATATGCATATTTGGTTTCTGGTATATCTTGTGATTTGTTATTTACATAGAACCTATGTGTGCGGCGTCTTCTTGTAGTATGATCTCTACAAGCTAATATGTAACCGTTTTTGTGAGGGATTAGACATCTCACCTTTAGTTTGTTTTCAAATTTTAAATATTTGACTTTTTTCTTCTTATTTTGGAATGTTTAAGGGGCATGCTTTTTTTTTTTTTCCGTTCATTAACCATTATTGTTTCCAATTTATTAGCTTGTTTTGTACAGTTGAGAATAATATATTAACATAACTGCTATTTGTTTCTGTGAATTGAACATAGTTTTGAGTAAACTGAGTTTGTGAAAGGATGTGAGGTCAACAGAGAAGATGGATAGGGATGGATACGTCGACTCATTTGTATGCCAGTCATTGTTAATAGAACTTAATGAACAATAGAACTTAATGAACAATTATACTCCATAGCATTAAAGTGTGTGAGGGGCTGTAAGTTCTTATTCATTCATTGAAATTGAAGTTGTACTAGCCTTAAAACCAGGCAGGAATGTTGCTATGCACTCTGCTCCCTGAATATGATGCTACTGTGTGGAGATGAGAACGAAGCTTTTGCAAATTATATACTGCTTGCTGCAGATAAAATATGCAAGCGGTGTTCCGAGATCGGAACTAGAAAGTGGGCAAGCTTTTTACCTATCAGGGTAGATAGGGATATGGTACAGAGATTGCTTAATGCACTGGAAGAGGAAAGGGACTTTGTTAATCGCAGGTTTGCGGTAGTCCCATTCCCGTCTTGTTTTGCAATCTATCATCTTTGTTGGGTCCATGTTGTTTGCAACATTTACAGCCTGTCGGTCCTTAAAATGGTAGTCACCAACTTGTTATAAACTTGTACGAAAGATCGTGTATCCAGATTGTTCGCATGTAATGTTGCTTTTTCAAAATTTTATAAAAATTATGGTGTTGGAAATTTTGTAAGAATTAAGTGAGTTAATAAATTCGATTAAGATTTTTTTAGTCTTTTTTTTAATTTTTAATAAAATAATAAATCGTTAAAATTATATTATAATAAAATTTATAAATTAATTTTATATTTTATAATATAAATTAAATATTTGATATATAATTTTAATTTTTTATTATTAATTATATTAAATATTAATATTTATTTTAATTTCAAAAATAAAAAATTTTAATCTCAATTCATTAGGGTGACGTGGGCAGTAAGAATTGAGAGTGTAGCTTTTTCTCACTATTCTGATTCTTGGCCCAGTTAACTTGCTGGTACTCGCATTTATTTTGTGTGCCATATTCTCTTGAGAATGTTGTTCTGTTCCTCGAATAATGGTGGGGAGAGATTCTCCTTGTGTTGCTATCAACAAGGGATTGTTCTGTTCCTCGAGTACTCGTAGGGACAGACTCCCTTTGTATTGCTATCCGCAGCTTCACTGCGCTATATTATTGACATTGTTGGTGCAAAATTCATTTTGACCCCTTTGACTACACAAATTGGTACGACTGGTCTTGGTTACTTTTTAAAATGAAATGGACCAATGCTTCTGTAGCTGTCTACGGGTTTACTCCACATTTTTTTTTTAAAAAAAATTTCAAATAATAAAATATTATATGCTAAATAATTTATATTATTATTTATTTATAAATAAAATATATTTAAATATAATAATTTTTTTCGGTTGCCATGTCTACATCGAACCTCTCATATTTCCCATACATCATCTATTGAGGTTGATGTATATAAATAACTATTTATCATAAATTTAAAATTATTTTTTTTATAAATTAAAATTAAAATTTACAACAAAAAATCGTCAAAAAATAAGGATGATCATATTATTGTGAAAATTATAAAAATAAAAATATGAATATATATTTACTAATTCAAAATTATATTAGCGAGGGGAGAATGTTGACGAACAAAGTGAGCAAGTTTTATTTATGAATATTTTTTTAGTAAATTAAATAAAATATAAATTAATATAATAATATAAAATAATAAAATTTTAATATATATAATATAATGTAATCTAATAATATAAAATAAATATAAAATATTTTTAATAATTTAAATACAATATAGATTAATATAATATATTTAAAAAATATTTTATATACATATAATTCAATTAAATACTTATATACTTTTATTTATTTTATTTTATTATAATTTATTTAAAATAATATAATATAATGCATACCACAAATTTACCCGAAACTTGTTATGTAGCCCAAAGATATCGGGCTCAACTTGACCCAGATTGTTAGGCCCGGTGGATTGCACGACCCAAAGTAGTTCATTAATACTAACTATTGCGCAGAGAAACAAAGAAACGGTGCCCTTTCGGTAAGACTTTCAAAAACATAGCTGTTTAGTGTCTTTAGGTGTTCTAGACGGCGTCGTACTTGCCTTGGCCGCTTCTCTGTTAAGGATTAGTTTGGCAGAAGCCCAACTCCTCATAAAGCTCCAGCCCTGTTCAGCTGCAGTAACACGTCTGTGGCTCACTTTCTCTAATCATCTAATCATCAGTTATCAGTACAAAGCTTTGGAAGCTTTCTTCTCAAATTCATGTTCTGGGTTTGTTGAATTTCCTCAAATGTCATTCTCTTTTTGTCTTAAATGTTACCCTTGGCTTCTCCCACAACCACTTCTCTCTTTCTCCCCCAAACTCAACAACCCCACCATCTCTTTTGCCTCCACACAACACCATGATGGACAACTCACCATCCAATCTTCACCTTCTGTCCCTACTTTCTCCCGACAACTCCCTCCCAATTTCACTTCATCCCAGCTACTCGACACTCTCCGTCGCCAACGCGACGAATCCTCTGCTCTTCGCTTGTTCAGTTGGGCCTCAAAGCAGCCCAATTTCACACCCGATTCGTCACTCTACGAAGAAATTCTTTCTAAACTCGGGAGGGTTGGTTCTTTTGATTCCATGAGACGTACTTTAGACGATATGAAGTTCTCTGGTTGTCAAATTAGCAGAGGTATTTTCTTGATTTACATTGAAAGTTACGCCCAGTTTGAAATGTATGATGAAATTTTAGGAGTAATTCAGTTGATGAAGGACGAGTTTGGGTTAGAACCAGATACTCATTTTTATAATTTCTTGTTGAATGTTCTTGTAGATGGTAATAAGTTAAAATTAGTTGAAACTGCACATGCTGATATGGTTAGTAGAGGAATTAAGCCAGATATTTCGACATTTAATATTTTGATTAAGGCTTTATGTAAAGCTCATCAAATTAGACCTGCGATTTTAATGATGGAAGAGATGCCAAGCTACGGTTTGGCACCGGATGAGAAAACGTTTACGACATTAATGCAAGGGTTAATTGAAGAAGGTAATTTGGATGGTGCATTGAGAATTAGAGAGCAAATGGTGGAAAATGGGTGCCAGGGGACTGGTGTGACTGTAAATGTTTTAGTTCATGGGTTTTGTAAAATGAGTAGGATAGAGGATGCGTTGAACTTTATACAAGAGATGGTCAATGAGGGATTTTATCCTGATCAATTTACATATAATACTATAGTGAATGGTTTGTGCAAAGCAGGACATGTGAAGCATGCGTTGGAGGTCATGGATGTTATGCTTCAAGAGGGGTTTGATCCTGATGTTTTTACATATAATTCTTTGATTTCCGGATTGTGTAAATTGGGTGAAGTTGACGAGGCTGTGGATATCCTCAATCAGATGATTTTGAGGGATTGTTTGCCTAATACTGTGACTTATAATACTCTAATTAGCTCCTTGTGCAAAGAGAACCAAGTTGAAGAGGCCACAGAACTTGCTCGTCTTCTCACGAGCAAGGGAATCTTGCCCGATGTTTGCACATTTAATTCTCTCATACAAGGTCTCTGCTCGACCAGTAATTTTGATGTTGCAATGGAATTGTTTGAGGAGATGAAGCATAAAGGGTGCCAACCTGATGAATTTACTTACAATATGTTGATAGACAGCCTTTGTTCTAGAGCAAAACTAGAAGAGGCTATGAGATTGTTAAAAGAAATGGAATCAAGTGGCTGCGCAAGGAAAGTGGTGACATATAATACTTTGATTGATGGCCTCTGCAAACTCAAAAAGATCGAAGAAGCAGAGGAGATCTTTGATGAGATGGAAATCCAAGGGATTTCAAGAAATTCTGTGACATACAACACCCTTATTGATGGTCTTTGTAAGAGCAGGAGAGTGGAGGATGCTGCTCAGCTTATGGACCAGATGATAATGGAAGGGTTAAAACCTGATAAGTTTACTTACAATTCCCTTCTTACATACTTTTGTCGGGCGGGAGACATAAAAAAGGCAGCAGATATTGTCCAAAATATGTCTTCAAATGGCTGCAAACCAGATATTGTTACCTATGGAACCCTAATTGGGGGGCTGTGTAAGGCTGGTAGAGTTGAGGTTGCAAGTAGGCTCCTGAGGTCAATTCAGATGAAGGGGATAGTTTTGACTCCACAGGCTTATAACCCTGTAATTCAAGCTCTCTTTAGAAGGAAAAGAACAAATGAAGCTATGAGACTTTTCCGAGAAATGGTAGAGAAGAGTGATCCGCCTGATGCTCTGACATATAAGCTTGTTTTTCGTGGACTCTGTAATGGTGGAGGACCAATTGGAGAAGCTGTTGATTTTGTGATAGAGATGTTGGAGAAAGGATTTTTACCAGAGTACTCTTCATTCTACATGTTGGCTGAAGGACTTGTTTCCTTAGCGAGGGTGGAAACTCTGGTTGAGCTTGTTGATATGATTATGGATAGAGCAAAATTCTCAGACAGTGAAATTTCAATGATAAGGGGCTTTCTTAAAATCCGGAAATTTCACGATGCACTAGCTACTTTTGGTGATATCTTGGATCGCCGAAAGCCCAAGAAAACTTACCGGTCAAGATGAAAATTTGTTACCGGTGGGGAAGATAGAAGCTGTATATAAAGTTGGGATTGGACATTCTTTCACCGTGTACCTTCCAATCCAATAGATGATCCAGCATAGACGGAAAGGAAGTGTGAAGGAGAGTATCATATGCTTAGCGCTGCTTGTTATGATCTGCACCTTATGGTACTGTTGGAGTTCTAATTTCTGGCCTGGAGGATGATATTTGCTTTGTATCCTTAGTTTCTGTTGTAGCTTGTGGCAATATTCACATGTTGCCAATTTACCATTTTCTGTAAAATGTAAGATTGCTATATGGTTTACATATTTTAATATGAATTGCCGATTACAGTGTCAAGTTAAGCTGGCAAGCGAATGTGATTTGGCTTGGACACCATAGCTTTAGCTGCAATTTCACCATTCCTGATGGGTTTAAAATTCTTCAAGTCTATAATGAGGCACACTAGAGCTATTTTGAAAATTTTCCCACTAGAAGATGCGGAAGGTGCTTGTTAATAGAAAGGAGGGACTACACGACATACTGATTAATAGGGAGGTATGTTTAAGAGTTTGGAAGATTAGAGGTATAACTAAATATTATCACACGTGCATTTATTTTAAAATTTATTAATTAAAAATAATTTAAATAGCATCTGATAAATGCTTTTTTTAATTTTTATTTTATTTTAATAAAACATCCACATGTGTTTGGTTTGGATTGAAATTTTAATTCATTTGAGGACTAAACTTATTTATCCATTGATTATTCTAAAATTGGTCGATTTTAAATTTAGTGGTTGACTTTTTTTTTTTAAAGAAAAGTATTACTCATTGTTATAAAATAGGTAAAGAAGATACATGCATATGCACTAAAATCTTTCAATTTGAATTTTTTTTTTAAGATATTTAATATTTAAATTCAATAAATAATATTATTATAAATTATTTGTGATAAGAATTTTTTAAAATATTTAATATTTAAATTTAATAAATAATAATATTATAAAATATTTGTAATAACTCGGTTTATTTATTAAGATATTATCTACTTTGAAATTTATGATTTTATTTCTGACACCTAAACCTTCAATAAATTTAAGTTTAAAATGTGTTTTATTAATTTTTAGTATCAGAATATTTTATAGACTATTTTTAGATTTTATCTAAATAATGTGAAATCTTATGATTTATTCTCTAGAGTTCAACTTACTCATTGAAATATTTTCAATTGAAAATTTAGCTTTGATGTCATACGTTATAATTCGTTCTACCAGTCAAAATATTGTATACTTTGAAATTTATAGTTCTTGTGGTTTTGTTTATGGCATCTAAACACTAAACAAGTTTCGAGCTCAACCAACGTTTGACTAGTTTAAACGGTCAAAATACTGTATAAACTATTCCTAAATCTCACTCAAAATATGCAAAATCTTACAATGCTAGCCAACTTTTTAAACTAATTTTGATTAAAATCATGTGCAACATGTTAAATGTTATTAATTAGTTTATACTAAATAAAGCATTCACTTAGGA
The DNA here is from genome assembly GCA_032402905.1 of Khaya senegalensis. NCBI lineage: Eukaryota > Viridiplantae > Streptophyta > Magnoliopsida > Sapindales > Meliaceae > Khaya > Khaya senegalensis. Next base: position 5,462,632 of record CP135540.1, read on the forward strand.
TACACATGTTTTTAAAATATATTTAAGTAAAAATTGCCCGAATATGTATTAAGAATTCACCGTTTTGAACTACTTGAACTTATATTTTATTTTATATTTTAAAATTATAATTAATTAGATTATCATATTTTTATTTCTTAATGTATTATGTTAAAATAAATCTATTATTTATAAAATTAATGTTTGTCGTAATATTTTAAATTAATTAAATTAATTTAATTTTATAAATTGAGTATTTAATGTTAATTTTAAATTTATTTTATATTTGTTCAAAATGAGGTAAGATGCTTGTGCATGTCTACACACACATATGTATATGTATACGTATGTATACATGTGTGTGTGTGTGTGTATATACATATATATTAAAAATTAAGCATAACATAAAGAATGAATGAGCTTGAATTTTATGGATTGAGTACCATATAATTACCAACTCTCAATGATGGGCACTAATTTTAGAAATTATTTATAATAATTTCAAAATACATGACAATATTATAATATTAATGTATATATTATAATATTTATTTATTTATTTTAAATATACCATACCAACGAGTGTTTAGTCTTTTAGATACATCTAACCCATTAAGAAAATATTTGAAATTGAAAGTGCCACGACTTTAAAAACACATAAAGTTAAGAATGCAAATATTAAATATATAATAGTCAATAGTATCAAACATACTCTAAAATTATTAAAATTATATACCCACATGCACGTAGAAAATTTGTTATATTTCATACGTGTAATTATTACACAATTAATGTAATAATGGTGTATATCAAATATAATCTCACTCATTTAACATTAATTTATTCAGTGATTTATAAATGGCATAAAATTTATTATAGAAGGTCTTAATCTTTAACTCTTACAAATAAGTCGTAAGAGCATAACAATACACGATCTTAAAACAACCCACAAGAGCATTGAATCTTGATGCTTGATAGAAACTACTGGTGCCGAAGGCCGGGAAGGTTAGGCTGTCATCCAACCTTGCATGCCAAACTGCCCCTTTTTCAGCACTCCATGGGCTTCAATGAACCCAATCTAGAGTTTCTCTGTTCACCAAGTTAATTTTTTTTTTCTTCTCATTATTTAATTATGTTTAAATTAAGAATATATTCTTATTTATATTAAAAAATATATATTTAAACAAAACTATTACTACATCTTTTTTGTTTCTCTTATTTTTATTACTATTTTTAATAAATTTTATTAAAATAAATCAACATAAAAGTTGCTTTTTGATTTTATTTTCTATATGAGATTTGAAGGAAAATAACGTTTTAAATAGTATAAAAGTTTTGTCATCTAAAATGGTTATTTTTAGTTTTTAAGAACAAATTTTAAGATAAATATAATTAATTAAATAAAATTTAAAAATTAAATTAATATATTTATTAAAATTAGCCTAACTAAAATTTTGTTCCATCGATTGATCGTAATAAACTTGTGAAGAAATCGTTATGACACTAAAATAACAATTTATGATGGTTATAATTTTTATTTAAAATTTTATCATATATTTCTCATAAAAATTTTGATAATTTTAATTCATTGTAAGTTTTATAAAAAAGTACACCCACCTTTCATCTTACATTAATAAATTAATTAAAAAATATATTTTAAATATATTTATATATATTAAATATTTTTAATAATATATTATATTATTTGTATTAAAAAATATATTTAATAATTTTTAAAATCAAATAAGAATGAATAAATTAAAAGTTGAATTATAAAAAATAAATAAATTAAGAATATTTTTGTTATTTAATTAATTAATTTTCGGTAAGAATTAAGAAGGGAGGTAAGTGTAATATTTTATAAAATTTATTATAATATAAAATTACTATAAATTGAAGGTAGGTCTACAATAAAACTCTTCTTCTCTTTTTTTTTTTCCTGCAAAAGCGGAAAGTCTCCGTAGCCCTGGATCTTAATAGACGGAAAGCACACGTGCCAGATCATCTGCGGACCCCACTTACGAGTCAGCGTTTCTGTAATTTTTAACACCGTCCGCGTAACTGCAGTGCACCACTTCCGGGTTATAAAATATGAACCATCCTTTCAAAACGGTGTCGGTGAGCCCCAATCTTTGCCCCGATTATCCTCTTAAAATATGAAGTAAGAAAATTTCTTTTCTCTCTTTCTTTTATTTTTCTCGCGATTACAATTCTTTCTTCGATTCGATTCTGAGTGAATCCGATTTAGATCGGATCGGAACGGAACGGAACGTAATATGGCGGCATCGAGGCGGTTACGAGATCTCCAATCACAGCCAGGCAACAAGATCTGCGTCGATTGCGCCCAAAAGAATCCGCAATGGGCGTCGGTTTCCTACGGCGTGTTCATGTGCTTAGAGTGCTCCGGTAAGCACCGTGGCCTCGGTGTTCACATCTCCTTTGTCCGATCCGTTACGATGGACTCCTGGTCCGAGATCCAGATCAAGAAAATGGAAGCTGGCGGCAACGAACGGCTCAACGCGTTCCTCGCACAGTACGGGATTCCGAAAGAAACGGATATCGTGACTAAATACAACACCAATGCTGCCAGCATTTATCGAGATAAAATTCAAGCTGTAGCCGAGGGCCGCCCTTGGCGCGACCCGCCGGTTGTCAAAGAGACCTTGAACGGTGGAAAAGGTAAGCCTCCACTGGCTCAGAGTGGTGGTGGTGGTAGGAATGGTAATTATGGAAATAACGGAGGGTGGGATAACTGGGACAACGACGATTTTAAATCGTCGACCGATATGAGAAGAAATCAATCGGTTTCCGATTTCAGAGGCGGAAGTAGCGGGAAGGGGGGTGTGCCCGTGAGGTCCAAATCGAATGAAGATATCTATTCGCGTGCGCAATTGGAGGCGTCTGCAGCTAATAAGGAGAGCTTTTTCTCGAGAAAAATGGCAGAGAATGAGTCTCGGCCCGAGGGGATTCCGCCATCGCAAGGAGGGAAGTATGTCGGGTTCGGATCCAGTCCCGCTCCTTCGCAGAGGAATGTAAATCAGCAAGGAGACGTTTTATCTGTTGTTTCTCAGGTAGTTGATCGGAATTGGTGATTGTTATAGGCTTTTTTCTTTGTGTTTAGTTTTGTTTGATTTAAATTGATTGTTTGTTTTTATGTGTGTGTGTGTGTGTGTGTGTGTGTGTGTGTAGGGGTTCGGTAGGTTATCTTTGGTGGCTGCTTCTGCAGCTCAGTCTGCTGCAACTGTTGTTCAAGCGGGCACTAAGGAGTTCAGTTCTAAGGTAATTTTGGATTTTGATTGTAAATGTTAACATGATTATTAGCTGCGTTGGAATTTTTTGGTGATTTGATGGCAGCATTGAAATTTATGTTATGCATTCATATTTCTATTTTTAATGCACATAGCAAACAAATGAGAGGTCGCATTATTCTGTCTTGAGAAACACTGCAATATTGTGGTTGGAGAGCTTTCAGTGCCTAAAGAGGGTTGATAAACTCTTTGGTAGTAAAATACTTTGATGAGCAGGTAGTGTTTCTCTTCCAATCCTATTGTGTCGAGGAATTTCTCATTCAAATAACATAGTAGAGATTTTTATTTAAGCAGAGTGTAGATCGTGTTTCATTGTTACAAAGGGATCATAGAACTGGTCTCTAAATGTAGTAATTAGGAATATTGAAATTTGAAACTGGAAAATTTATGTTTCAGATGGAGAAATTTGCTCTTGGTTGACTTGTTTATTCGATTTTATGGTTTAAGTTGTTTTTATTAAAAGAAGTTTCTGTGGTGACTGGCTAGGAGAACCCACCCAGCCATTTTCAAAAACAAGCCATTTCTGTCGTCACTGAAGCTGTCTCCTTTCACATGGATGCCATTCTCAGATATGCCAAAATCCACTTCTTAGCAGTCCTTATTATCTCAGATTTTTTTCTTATCAGATGTTTTAGTGGGACTGTTGCCTAGATTTTACAGTTGGTTATTTTGGTATCCGTGGCTAAATGGTGATGAAGGAAAAGTCATGATGATTATGGCTTGGAATTGATGATCAACAACTTCATGAATGGTGGTGTTATGATTTTCTAAAGGGTTTATGGTTGGCTATGGGTGGTAGGGTCTAAATTGCGGTTGATAAATATAGTTACGACTGTTGCGGTGATTGTTGCTCTTGGGTTGTTAGTTGGTAGGTATTATTAATTGTTGTGAAAATGGTTCTCATTTTTGGATCATTTAGTGGATTCATGGTTGTTTCTAATGTTGTTGAATAGTTGTTAAGTTAGAATTGTGCTGATGAAGCAGTAGGAAGTGCTGATTATTTAGGGTGTAAGTGTATGCAAGTGCAAGTGACCTGGTGGTTGAGCAATCAACTGTCATCTATATAGGTTCAGTTCACAACATTTTGGCATGAAAGGATCATGTTCTTCGTTTTTCAATTGATTGTTCTGGTTCCTGATGATGCAAAGAATGGGGTGGTTCTGTTACAACCTACAATGCTTGTGGTTGGCTGGGAAGGATGTTTATTTTCAGTAATTTTGGCTAGATTGTGCGGGATAGCTAAGATTGAATGTTAATGGTTTGTTATGTGCAATCATTGTTGTTGGTCCTTTTGTCAAAGTGTGGAGCTATCAGTAGCTGCAATAATATACTAAGTTGAGGCGTGCTTGTGTATTCCCTGATTCTCATTATCTCATTTCTTACTCAGAAGGTTCTACTACTGGAAGCTATGCATTTGTGTTAATTGTCTGTCTTGTGATCTTGATCAATTAGTGTGTTTGGATCATGGGTCTTTCTGTAATTCACATCAGAATTCTTCACCTTTAGGCTCCATTATCTTAAACATCTTAAGCTTTCCCATCAATCCTTTTCAACTGACGCTTGTTTTTGGTGTTGTACACATTCACCCTTTTTAGCCTCCAGGTAAAGCTCGTTATGTCTCTGGCATTGATTTATTCGTTGGAAATACACTATTGCCTACTAAAATTGAGTTTTTGACCCATAATAAACATTGGGAAAGGGGGAAGGGATTGGACTTTAACAGTGACTTTGTGGAATGTAACAGTAATTAGGAAATGTGAAGAGAAGTGGAATCTACCAATGTCTTCAAAATGGCTATCTGAATTCTTGAGTGCTTTTGCTGTTTCCTTGCATACAAAACTCTCAAAAACAAAGGCATGCTTTTAAAATTTGACTTCATGCAATCATTTTAAGCACATCATATGTTTTGGTAAGTTTATTTAGTTACATACTTGATACTTGTCTTCTCTTGATTATTTTTCAATTAGTGTGTGAAATATTCTTATTTGCAGTGGACATTTTACATTTATGTCTATTTGTTGCCTTGAGTTTATAATGTTTATATTTGTTTTTTTTTTTAAAAGTTTTCTCACATTGTAAATTTTATCTCTGTTGCATAACTGAACTGTTTAGCAGCAAACTTCCATTGTGGTGGCTATACTGCTAACTTGTCATATTTTGTACTATTTGATTATAAGAATTTCCATAATTTGAAATTATAAGGTGCGTGAAATTATTGCAGGTGAGGGAAGGTGGCTATGATCACAAAGTCAATGAAACTGTCAATATTGTCACTGCAAAGACAACAGAGATTGGACAGAGGACATGGGGCATTATGAAGGGGGTCATGACAATGGCTTCTCAAAAGGTTGAGGAGTACACTAAAGAAGGCACCTGGAACAATGGTAACTGGCAACGAAATGAAACTGAGAGTAATGGATATTATCAGGAGTTTAACCAGGAGAACAAAGGATGGAATTCTTCTGCTGGAGGTGGGCAGTCCTCATCAACTGGGCATCATAATTCTTATAGCTCAAGTGCTTGGGATGACTGGGACCAGAAGGACAACAAGAAGGTGGATACTGCCAAGGGGACTGGGTCAAATAACAATGATGGTTGGGCTGGCTGGGACGATGCCAAAGATGATGGATATGATAGTTTCTATCAAAGCGCATCTGATAAGAAAACTGTGGATCACAATGGGAAATCAGATACCACATGGACAGGAGGAGGCTTTCTCTAGCGTGAGTATAGTATGCATGACTTCTAATTTTGCTGTAAGCTTGTTATTTGTCATGTTAGGCTTTTACATTTTGTACGGATTTTTTAAATTATTTCACATCCTTGTTTTGTTGTAGCCTTCTTCATATAGATGTAGCATGATCTTAAGTTGGTTGTCTCTTTTGTTTGATCAATTATTTTACTAATTATATGTGGCCAGGTAAAATGGTATTTCACTCTTGCAAAACTGTTCTTTAAGCAGAAGTGGTGATTAGTTACGTAAATTGGTGATTGGCAAGCTATGAAGATGCCAAAGATGGTGATTGTAACAATTTCTACCAGAGTACAGACATTAAGAAAGTTCTTGGGAAATATTGGATCTCAATGGGACATGGGACGCTTTTGTGAAGGTTAGTGTGTTTTTAACAACTCTTTCTTTCATCTATTTTCTTTTTTCAAAATTTTACATGACCTCTTCGGGAGGTCTGTGTTTGGAAGTAGTTTATATATGTACAACTATAAAGGCAGGGCAGGTTGCCCCATCAAAAGGACTGCTGTTTGTGAGTGTGAGGAGCATTATCCGTGACTTTGAAAATTCAAAGTTGTGCTGGATCTTTACTGACTAGTTCAATTATTTTTCATTCATATTTCATTTTGTGCTTTGCATTGATTCCTCTGCAATACTCACTTAACATTTCCATTGAATTTTTACAACGATCAAGTATACTGTTGCTTGTAAAAACTAGCGGTGCTACCAAAATATAATGTCCTTATAACTAGTAAGGACTACATGTCTGAATGATGGGAATGCCCAACCTGCATATAGCTTTATGATGTGTGGCATCCGGGGTTCAGTGGATGTCCATGGTGTGAGCTATAGACATAGTGATCTTAGTCACAAGAATAGTTAAGCAACCATTATTTTTATTATTAGCACCGGTCGCAACACTTTTCTAGTCATACCCATAACACTCTGCGAACACAGAATTTTCTATTTACTTATTTTTATATATCTATGAAAGTTGCTCAGTGGCATTGGATGCTTGATAATTCTGTGTTTGCAGCCTTGTAACTTCACTTGCTCTACAATGTGCATTATGAAATGTTCAAAACCTTGTCCTCGTTGTACATCTCCTTCAGTATGCATTATAAGTTGTTTCAGGCAGGAACCGAACACGACTAATACCTAGATGTAATTGTTGGTAATTATGAATTTATAGTCACATTTGCCCAGCTCAGTTTAATTCTCACACACATGATACCTCGCCCACTGTTCCATGAATGATCCTACAATCCTTTCCTGAAACCATTTTGGAGACAGTAGTCTCAGTTCCATCTGCTGCAACATGTTGTTGGATGACCAGTACATAAACCAAAATGCGTGGGTATGATGATGCCAAAATGTTTCCTATTGGTCCCAAACGCACATTCTAGGCGTATGGCCTGTAAATACTGCTTCCATAAACGATGGAAACCTTCCTTTCCCCGATACAATAAGCCCTACTTCCCACTTTGTCCTGTCGTTAGCAGTTCACTTCTTATGTTGCTTGTCATCTTCTTTTCTTACAACACTGTATCATTCCACTTCCTCTTGAGCTCCTCCACTGCGGCCTCGTTTACCTCCTGCTCTCGGTAGAAACTATTGCCGCTCTCGGGGCATTTATCTGGCGTTGCGCTTTCAGCAATGCAGCTCTTTCCTGTCGTAGCCATGCAATGAACCTTCCAAGAGTCACCTTATCACCAGCGTTTCCTGCCATCCTCCCACCTAATTCAAAAGCTTTCCGGTCATCTGGTTCCCCGGAAGAATACAATGCATACCCTTTCAGTACTGCAGCAGCTTGTTCTACCACCGTCCGATCAGATTTGACCTCTCTCCAACCATGGTAAACACAATCTATTGCATCTTCACCCGTTCCTCTCCATTGTTTGTGAAATGGTAAGATAATCATTCCCACCTTCTACGTCGCATGAAAAATAGCCTTATGGATGTTGGACAACAATGAAATGGCCGTCGAATGACGAGTAGAGATTTTCCAAGTTGGCTAGATGCCTCAAATGTAGCAACGATTTGATCATGTACAATGCCTCGACGGAATTGATTGGCGAAGTGGAGACCATTCGTTCGATCTTTCTGAACCACAAGGATGAAGAACGAGCGTTCGGCGAATTCAAGAATGTGCACGACTTAAAAGTTTCAGCGGCGTTTCTTGCTGGTACGGAATATTTCGGTGAGGTAGACGAGGGAAGGCACATTTTCAACACCGTGTATGCATGCTTGGATTTGAAACTCTTCTTGTGCGTTGTCGGCAGCAGAAGATTGTCGATCTAGCCGCGTTTATGTCGAGAAATAACCCGACGCAAAGGTTTCTAAATGGCCACAACTGTTGGACCTGCCACCAATGCGGCGAGCTGGGCCATGAGGAACCAAATAGCAAACATCTCATCATTTAGAACCGGTTAAGTAATCATAATTATACAATCAAAGCTCATTTCGCTTCATAATCTCAATAATCATACTTATGTGTTCATATAATACAAGATTGTATGGTCTTAGCAACGTCAGTTTTTTAACCCGCTAGAGGAAAAGTAAAGTGGCGGAAGCAAACCTCATTAAAAATTCTGAATCTTCTCGCTGCGATGATTCTTCTCCTTTTGGAATCATCAATCCGACTACAAAAAGTCCAAAAATTAAATGGATTCCTGTAAGGCCAGCCAGGAATCCGGATAATATTATACTACATTATACCAGGTAAGGTTAGACAAATACAAACCTCGTCAACAACACCGTGCTCGGAAGAGCAATGGTGCACAACCTAGTTCATAATTGGACGGACGGCAATTAGCATGAAAGAAACGAAGGGCAGCACCTGGAATGAGAACCGATATTGATATTAATGAACTTTTACGAGCCTCACCGAACCAGTTTCCGGCAAGAGAGATGGCTAGGGCTTTTACATCCATGTAGCGATGTCGTTGAAGACTGCAGCGGCCATGGCGGTCTGACTTGTGATGGACAGAGCCAAGCCTCTGAAGACGAGGAATTGGACGTAGCGAACTTTGTTCTCTTCGTGAACAGCTTTTTGGAGAAATAAGGAGACTCCGGCTCCAAAGAGGAAAGGGAGAGCGATTCCAGCAACTGCTATTTTAAAAGCACTTTTGCCATTCTGGCGAACTGACCTAAAATCAAGTTCAAGGCCAACGAGGAAAAGGAGGAAGAGAAGACCAATGCTGGCTGCTGATTCGAGTGGGGAGTGGCCCATGATGGAAAAACCAGGTGCAAGAAATCTTTGTCTCTTCCCAGAGCTGACGGTCCCAGTAAAATCCCACCCCGAAAAACGAATTAAGAACATCATGACCACTTCAAATTCGTAATTTTCTGAGAAAATTTACAGTGTAACGGAATAGGGAACTTACTATTATTTTAGCAATGACTTTGGGTTGTCGCAGGGGTTTAATAAGAAAGGCAAGACAGCGGCTGGTGAATAAAAACTAAAGTGGTTTGTAGTATTAATAATAGGAAGGCAAAGAGGATTGTCGCCTTGCCATGCACAATCGGATGAGGTTTTGACGTTGCTTATGTTGAGTGGCGACTTGATTGCTGTTATGGGAGTGTTCTTCACAGACATGTTGAAAAGAAAAGAAATCAAAATTGGTGAGGGAAGGGGTTTTATGAACATGTCAGCTAGCTGATGCTGAGATCGAATGGGTAAGAGTTTCATGGAGCCATCGTTTACTTTGTCACGAATGAAATGACAATTAATTTCGATATGTTTTGTTCATTCATGAAAAATTGGGTTAGAAGTAATATGAATGGTTGTCTGGTTGTCACAAAACATAAAAGTTAGAGCAAATACAAAAACCTAAAAATCATGAAGTGACTATTGGATCCAATGATTTCACTTGCTATAGAGGCTAAGGCATAATACTCTGCCTTTGCTGAGGATTGAGAGATAGTAGTTTGTTTCTTTATTTTCCAAGAAATTAAGGAATCACCAGGAAATACATAAAAACCAATGACTGATTTTGTAGTGTCTAAACAAACTTCCCAGTTTGCATCAGAGAATGCCTGAAGTTTGAGTTCAATAGCAAATGAAAAGAATAACTCTTGTCCTAAAGTAGACTTAAGATAATGAAGCAAATGATGAGTAGCTTACAGATGCGGTAATCGAGATTATGTTAAAAATTGACTTAGTTTATGAACTGCAAAAGTGATATCAAGCTGAGAAAGAGTAAGATACAAGAGTCTTCCATTAAATCTTCAATAAAAAGAAGCATTAGGTAGAATTTCTCCTTCAAAAGCAAGTAGCTTTACTTTCGGATCCTTAAGTATAGTTGCTGGTTTACAAGCTAAATATCCAATATCTTCTAGTAATTAAAGAGTATAATGTCGTTGAGAAAGTATTATACCTTGACTAGAACATGCAATTTCAAACCTCAAAAAATATTTCAAACTTCCTAAATCTTTTAATTTGAATTGAGAATATAAGAATGTTTTTAAATAATGTACAACTTGAAGATTGAGACTTGTGATGATGATATCATCAATATATATCAATAATGCAACAAAATTTGAACATTGACCTTTAGTAAACAAAGAATAGTCATATTTTGATTGTTGAAAGCTAAACTGAAGAAGAACTTGAGAAAATTTGGAATACCATTGCCGTGATGCCTGCTTAAGTTCATAAATTGATTTATGTAACTTGCAAACAAGTTTCTACCCTCATTTGATATTCTCCCCCTAATTAAAATATCCAAATGGCACTCCATATAAATTTCTTCAAAGAGATCACCATTTAAAAAGGCATTATTAACATCTAATTAAATTCAATGCCAATTTTGATTAGCTGCAACAACTAAAAGAATTTTGACAGTGACTAACTTTGCTACTGGTGAAAAAATTTTAATAAAATCAAGTCCTTATTGTTGTGTGTATTTTTTTGCAACTAGCTGAGCTTTATGCCTGTCAATTATACCATTTGATTTATACTTTACCTTATACACCCATTTACAACCAATAGCATGTTAGCTTGGAGGCAAACGTACAATAGACCAGGTTTTATTTTGTTCTAAAATAACTATTTTATCATGCATTGCAGCTTTGTAGTGAGGAAATTTAACAGCTTCGTGATAATATTGTGGTTTATCACAAAAAGAAACATTAAGAACATAATTTCTATAAGTAAGAGATAAGGAATCATAAGATAAGACTTGTTACACAAGATATGGAGAAGTGCAAGATGATAGTGATTTATGATGCAAGAGATAACAAGGAAAATCTTTGAGATATGAAAGATTTCTTGTTATACAAGTTGATCTTCGATAAGTATTTGAGATATCAACAACAACATCAGGAGTAGAAGTAAATATTAATATATTATTAGTTGATGAAGAAGGTTATAAAACATAACCAGAAGAATAGACAAGACTAGGTACATCATCTTGTGATTGATCTATCATTAATGTGGCAAAAAATAAAGATAATTTTAGAGATGATAATGGAATAATTAAATCAAAAAATGGATCTAACAGTTTATTTGAAGATTTAATAGTGTGATAAGGAAAAATCTTTTCATAAAACTTGCCATCTCAAGAAATTAAAATATGCTTAAAATGAATATTATACAATTTATATCCTTTCATGCCATGTAGATAACTTAAGAAAACACAAAATCGAAACTGAGACTGAAACTTTGTGTGATGAGCTTGAAGTATAGAGGCAAATGCAAGACATCCAAACACTCTTAAAAAAGCATAATCAACAACAAATCCATATAGAACTTCATAAGGTATTTTATTTTTAATTAAAGAAGAATGAGTTCTGTTAATAAAAAAAGTTGCTGTGAGTATACATTTACTCTAAAATTGAATAGGAATTCTAAATTGGAAGAAGAGGGCACGGGTAATATTTAATAAATGTTGATATTTTCTTTCAATAACAAAGTTTGGTTGTGGTGTTTCCACACAGAAAAACTGATGTAACACTCTTATCTCATAAAGGAAATCAATTAACCTTTAATTTGGTGCATTGTCTGATCGAAAAATTTTGATCTTGGTATCAAACTGAATTAAAATCAACTTGAAAAACTTGAGAATGATGGTACCAACATTAGACCTGTACTTGAGCATGTAAACTTAGGTAAATCTAGAATAATCATTAACCAAAGTTAAGAAATACATATGCTCAGCATAAGATTTAACATGATAAAGACCCCACATATCATAATGAATAAGATCAAAAGGATCTTTAGAAAGATTATTATTAGAAATAAAAGACAACCTTCTTTATTTTACTAATAGACAAATATAATAAGGATAAGTTTTGTTCACAATAGTAATGTCATAAAGCAACTTATTTTTCAATCAATTCAAATATTTGAATGAAAAATGACCAAGACGATTATGCTAAATATGAGCTAAAACAGAATTAATAACTGCACTATAAGTTGAATCCAAACTTGAATTGGACTTAATAGTGTCAAGAACATATAATTCATTAAACTTTTCACCCTTACCAATCATTTTCTTACTGTTGATATCCTAAATGATAAAAGAGTCATGAAGAAAACTAACCATGAGCTGAGATCCAAATATTAAGGCATTCACAAAAATGAGATTAAAGGTAGATTGTGAAACAAAAAGCACATCCTAAAGAGTGATCATAAAGCTGAGTTTAACATCTCCACCAAAACTGACAGGTATTTTAGTGTGATTTGGAAGTGACACTGAAAAAGGTGATATATGCCTCAAGGAAATAAAAGTAGATACATAGGAACAAATATGTCAAGTGGCTCTCGAATCAACTATCCAATATTATGATGAAGTAAGCATAAGATTTATAGAAACAAAAAAAAAAAAATACTTGTAGGAAAGGAATTTCTAATCGTTTATATATTTGGAATTGTTGCTACGGTAGTTAAATGATTGGATAACATATGCATTAGCTGCTAATACTGATGTGGATTGAGATTCTAAACAAAACCTTCTAGTTTTTGTTGAGTATTCGATTGAACATCTGTAACAACTTGATTAACTGTATTAGAGTTTTGGAAAGAAGACTATTCTTTTTGTTTTGGCTTATATCTTAGTGGATAACTATAAATTTTGTAGCATTTCTCAATAGTATATCGATGAAAATTGCAATAAGTACAAAAAAGCTTGTCTTTCTTCTTCCTATTATTTGCATTCTCATAATTTGCATTTTTAGTAGCACTGTTATTATTACGTTTTGTATTATTGCCATTGAAACTATTTGAATTTAATCCTTTATTTTTGATAGAATTTTCAACTTTTATAGTTAAAACCATAGATGAATTTGGATCAATAGTAAAAATGATTTGATTTCCAACTTACTTTTGCTACTCTTCTTGAGAAATAAGAGTAAACATCTTGTTTATTGGTAGTAAAAAATCCATTAATAAAACTTGTCCATGAATTTGTGAGAAAGAATTATTCAATCCTATAAGAAAAGACATAATAAACTCCATTTGATAATGTCTAACCAATTCTTTAACTCCCCCACAAGAACATTATCCACAATTACAAATAAGTCTGTGATTGTTTAATTTTTTTCAAATTGTTTTTAGTTTTGTGAAGTAAGTACTGATCGAGTCTTAACCTTGAGTTAAATTCATAAGATCACTCCTTAATTAAAAAATTTTAAAGCCATTTTTCTATTGAAATCTTTCTATTAGATCAATTTAGATTTTATGTGCAGAATTTGCAAATATAATGCTAGCAGAGATCTTCTTAAAAACCGAATTCAAAAGCCATGAGATAACCATGTTATTATTTCTAATTCATAGATTTGCAAGTTTAGAATTAGTACCTTTAGGTTAAGATATAGATCCATCGACAAATCCTTCAACATTGTTCTGCTCCAAGAGTATAATTGTCTCTTGTAAGTGGCTATGAAACAAGAATTAAACTAGTGACTATCCAAATGATGCAAAAAATAAGGACTTGATGGTTCATCAATGACAGATTTATTTAGTGAAGATCTTGAACCAGTACTGTTATCAATTGATTGAGAACTCATATTGATCAGATTGAACCAAAAATAACCCCCAACAAAAGAAATTTGAATAGAATTCGTGAATCAATTAAAACAAATAGCAAACAAACAAAGTGGATCAACGGTTATGCTGTAAGACCATGTTAGACAGAGAAATATGATCAAAATAGAGGAGAAGCTGAATAAATGATACTCGTTGTTATTCATTAACCATAAGTCAGCTATATATATAGCTGAAAAATACAACTGCAGAACAAATACAATTGAAAAATACAGCTGAGCTAGAGCTTAACTAACTCTAACTAACTAAACAAACTAATAACAACCCGTTATTCTAATAATTGCTCGATGATTTGTAAAATAAAATGTACTACTGCTAATTAAACATATATTTAATGCTGTTTTTGAAAGTCATATGCAAGAATTGTCGAGGGTTTAGAGAGGAGAGGTTGATGGTGTTGTCATAAACTAGGGTTGAAAATTAATGAAAGATACTTGTACCCAGGTAAAATGGCCCACTCAGGACCAATACCCATTACGAGAACTGGAAATTAGAAATGAAACGACCCGTATTACACCCATAATCACAAACCACAAATTTCTGAAACTTGTAAGCTGGTACCGTCAAACTATACAATTTACATGTACCAGTTATATATCAATAATTATAATTACACTGCCTTTGAAATCTCTCCTGCACCTGAGGACTCGTCAGCTTTAAACTTTTCGTAGTCACTGTGCACTATCTTTGACACCGGCGTCTCTTCAGCATGTGTCATGTCGTGCTGCTGAACAACAAGCACAGAAGACACGACCCCTTGTCCCGACGACGCCAATATGTCTCCGATTGGCCCCAACTCTGCATGCTCCGCCTGGCGGTCTGCCAGTTCTGCCACCATTGTTGACGGAAATCTGCCTTTGCCCACAATTATAAGATCATTATCGCCGCTGCGCCCAAGCGCTAATACTCCCTCAACAACGTTGCTCGTCGCTTTCTCTGTACACTCTGCCAGCCCCTCCCATTTGCTCCTAAATTCAGCCAATGCTGTCTCGTCCAGCTCCTGAATATTTGTTTCATAGAAATTAATTAACGATGAATTTAGAAAATTTTCAAGGTTAGATTTTTGCTTGAAGGATTAAAGAGGAGAAACTTGCCTTCTCTTTTTCTGGGTTCATTTTGGCAGTGGAGAAACTGTAATTCTGTTCACTGCACCTGGATGGTGAGGGCCGTAATATAACGCCGTCACTCTCCAGTCCGTCTTTCTTAACGAATCTAACAACGGTAACTTTAACTGCCGGATGTTCAGCCATCATGCCAGCCAACTCCAGAGCCTCGCGATCATCCGGCCCACCACAGAAAATGATGCAGATCCTCTGTGCCACGGTGGCATTGGCCCCCGGAGTCTGGGTCCCATTACCGAATCCACGGTCCACAAGTACTCCTACAGAACACGGAGCGTGCTTTAACACCCTCTGATTGACTGCTCTCCAGCCATGGCCTACAGTCTCCATTGACTCGTCATCCGCTCCTCTCCATTGTTTATGAAAAGGCAATAGAATCAACGTCACTCTCTTTTTCTCGGCCACGTGACAAATATCCTCGTGCATCGTGGACAGCGCCGAGATTGCCGTTGTGGGCCTGACAGAAACTCGGCCCAGTTGACTGTAGGCTTGGAAAGAACCGGCAACTCTGTCATGCCACCCGCCGCGGCGGAAGCGATTAATGAATGGAAATCCATTCTTTCGGGCATGCTGGACCATGACGATCGAAGAAGATCGCTCAGTGAGCTCGACGAGGTGCATGATGAAGAGCTTGAGTTGTTTCTTGGTGCTTCTTGTTGCCTCAACGAGACTGATGAGTGAGGAAACGTTTCCCGGTCCATGAAAGCAAGCCAGGAGTCTGAACTCGTCATTGGAGCTGGTGTCACTGGTGGCGGACAAGTCGCGAAGCTTGCGGTGAGTGCGAATAGAGGAGCCGCGAGCAGGCTTGTAGAGAGCCATGACAGCTGGGGTTGTAATGAAGGTGGTGAAGAGCGCCATCAGAACTAGAATTGCAAAGATCTCATCGTTCAGCACCTGTTGAACCAAATTTGCAGGAGACAAAGCGTCATTACACAATTGTTTTTACTGCTATTGACGCTGCCTACACTAATTTAACTGTTGTAATTGTTTTAACAGTAAATTCAAAGTCACTGTGCATTTACTTGTTAATTGAATACTATAACTTGTCTATTCCAGTCAGCGCATGCATCTAACATATATCAATGATGTTGATTAAGTTCTCCGCATTCTGTAAGAAACCCTTTTCTAAGTCGTTGTACAATTAAATATTCAAGAATTAACACTGCAACTGAGGTTAAATTCAAAGGAAGTATCTGGACGATGTTGAACTGAAGAGGTGAGGTGTGCACTAAGCCTAAGACAAGCCAATGACGGCTCGTCTGAATGTTGTAGAGAGAAGCACTTTTAGCATGTGCTTTTACAATTCAAAAGAGCAATCTTGCTATCTGGACATATTTAAATAAAAAATTGACGATGGAAACCTGCTTCAACTTTCCTAGGTGTTATCTTGTACCGACTTTTATTTGTTATTGGAACACGTTACCTTTGAAGAGTAACCGAGTGCCATAATGGTCAGAACTTGACAACATATAAAGTTATGATTTGCATGATCCCGGGTCTTTGGAATTGCATCACAACTTGGAAACTTTGGAAAGAAAATTAAAGAGCCTATAGGCATATATTAATGTTAAGGTACCCAACTCAAAGTGGGTTTAAAAAATCAAGGACCAGTACTCTCTAGTTTGAAGTTCTAAGAACAGCGTGACATCCTCAAATTTAGTTCCTATAAAGAATTCTAAAATTCGATACTTATTAAATTTAACGTTAAATTAAAAAGGGACTAAATTAAACTAATCTTGTTTATTTTTAAAACAATTGTTAGAAAGAGACAATAATTAGCATCCAAGTGATCTCTAACAAAACAAACTTTCTTAAAATGCAATGGGCAATAGCTTTTATCCTCTTACTATTTTAGACCCCAACAGTATTGTCTTATTGGCAAGGAAAATGAATTGGGGATGTTTACGAAGGCAGAAGAACATAAGACTATCAAGATCATGCAAAATTCTGAAAACTATGCATGATAAAAACCTTTCTTACCAAACAAAAAGAAGAAAACAGACAGCCCATATCAAACTTGCTTCCCAAAAACAAACCAGAAAACTGATGAATCAATACTATGGAAATGAAACTGACCTTTTTCTCCTTGCCAATGTTGAGAACAATGAGTTCCACCAATCCTTTTGTATTCATCAATACGCCAAGCGTTATGGACTCTCTTGCTGGTATCATAAACATCATGGCCACCGCAAACGTGCCAAAAATCTTCCCCGCACATGCCGTTGTTATAACGAGCACCAGCAGCCCCCACGAATGAGCTCCGCGTATCGTGGTCACATCTGTCTTTAATCCACTTGACGCAAAGTAAAGTGGAAGAAGCAAACCTGATACGAAATCTTCAATCCTCTCTATCAATCTCTCTGCAAATTCCCCTCCTTTTGGAATGGTTAATCCGAAAACAAAAGCGCCAAATATTGAATGGATTCCTATAAGGTCAGTCATGAAGCCGGATACCATAACACCAAGCAACGTTAAACATATATAAGCTTCATCGACGACGTCATGTTCCGGTGAGCACCGTCGGGCGACCCATTTCATGGCGGGTCGGATAACAATAAACATAAAAATAACAAAAGCAACACCTGAAAGGAGTACCCATATTGCTACTACTGGGCTTTTCTTTTCTCCTCCAGAATCGGCGCCGTCACCGGCAAGGGCCACAGCTAGGGCTAAGAGAATCCACGCAGCAACGTCGTTGAATGCAGCGGCGGCCATGGCAGTCTCGCCTAGTTGAGTTGTGAGCAGTTTAAGCTCTGCTAAAATGCGAGCAAGAACAGGAAAAGCTGTGATGGAGAGAGCCACGCCCATGAAAACAAAAAATTGGCCATAACCCACTTGGTCAAGTCCATCAATGGTCTTTCTGAGGACATAAGCAACGCCGATGCCGCAGACGAAAGGGAGAGATATTCCGGAAAGAGCTATGCCAAAGGCTCGTTTTCCACTCCGCCGAATCGAGTTCAAATCAAGTTCAAGGCCAACAAGGAAAAGGAAGAAGAGAAGACCGATACTTGCCACTGACTCGAGTATAGGAGTACTCCAATCTGGAAATATACGATGCAAGTAATCCTTGTTTCGCCCAAGAACTGATGGCCCCAGCAGAATTCCACCCTGAAAAACCACAAAATAATCATTACTCGATAACCCATTTAAGACAAAGGAATTATGACATCTATTGAAATAAATAAATAAAACGCTGTTCTTGCACTGTCATAAATAAATCAATTATGCCATAATGAATTGATTAATTCATTACATTTTCAGCTAGAAATGAATACGTACAACAATCTCAGCAATGACTTTGGGCTGGCGAAGAGGCTTGAGAAGGAAAGCAAGGAAGCGGCTAACCACAAGGATTAAAGTGGTTTGAACAATCAATAATGGGAAGGCAAAGTCCAGTGGATTATCACCTTGCCAGGCTCCATTTGAAAAAGTTTTAATGGAAGTTATATTAACAACCATGTTATTAAATACCGAGTTGATGACCTTTTCTGGCACCGTATTAACTATGCTGCGAGTATTTTCATGTGGAAAGTTGTGGTTGGGCAGGGAAGAGCGTGGTGACACAACTGCAGAATGAAGATAAGTTGAGCAATTTATAGAGACTGAGAGAGAAGAGAGGCATCTGGCTGGGGCTCGATTGATGCTTGCTTGTTGTCAGCTCTTCGATAAATTGTATAATAATTTTCCGTAGTGTTTCCCAAACTTTGTATTTGCCTTTCCTTCTGTCAAAAAGTCTTGGTGCTTTGCATTAGCAATGTGAATGGCGTCACCAATAACTTGAAAAAAAGATTTTCAACAAATCAAAAACAATTACCAATATATACACTCCATCTCTTAGAATTTGGTAAAACTTTTCTTCTGTTTTGTACAAATTAATTAATGAAAAATGCATCCAAGTCTTTGAAAGTTTTGTAATATATTACATGTTTATGTATTTGTCAAAGTTTTGAAGAGTTTAATAATCAAATGATTGATTTTAATAAGAAAAAATAATTTTTTTTATATAATTTATCAATTTCATATAAAAATGATATGAAATTTATAAATTTAAATTAATATAAAATAATACGATTAATAATTGTATAGAGTTCGAATTTAAAATTTTCAATACATAAATTTATTTATAATACAATTAATTATTTAGTAATAATTAATTTACAATTTAATGATTTATTTATTATTTTTATATTTTAAACAAATTAATTATATTTATTCATATTTTAAAAAAATTTAATTATATTTTTTAAAATAAAATTAATTAATATTTTAAAAAATATTATAATAAATACTATAAAAATATATAAAAA
>CP135540.1:5491778-5510277 GCA_032402905.1 Khaya senegalensis
AACAATAATAGTTTAGATTAAATTATAATAAATTAAATAAAAATTTATATTATATTTAAGACAACATATATTAAATTGTATTATTTTATTTTATATTATAATATTATAATTATATTATATTTGATTAAAATTTTACAATCAAATATAATATAATATTTTATAAAAAATTATTACATTTTAATAATATTTTATTAATAAATAAATAATAAAAATTTATTTTAATATTATATTATATTTTATTATAAAATTTAATATATTATTATTATTATTATCAAAATAAAAAAGACAGTGTCTTAAAAGATTTTTTTAAAAAAAAAAAAAGAATTGGAGCACGTCAACTATACAAGTGCCAAATAATGCATAATTTAATTTTAAATAATGGAACAATCCAATACTAGCATCCAAACAAGCCCTAAATTTTATTATGATTTTATTTTCATAGTTTAAATATTTTTCTCTTTACTTTGTAATTTATTTTCAACAGTATTTTGTTTTGAAAACCGAATTTAATTCGGTTCGAACCGGTGGCCACTGCAAAGGATTCTCTTGCCCTCTTGGGCGAGATGGAGAAATTCGAGGGAACATCCAAGGGCTTTGGACTCTGAAAAGCTTCACTTGACATTCAAATTTTGTTGTATCAATCAAATAGGTTTCTGCAGTTTGTTTATTCAGTTGCATCTAAAAAGCAATGGAAATGATTGGTGGAGAAGAGGAAGAATTCGGATTCTCAAGAAATTATTTTCTGGCAAAAGACTTGGCAAATTGACCCATAAGCATATCTCGTGGATGAACATGTTCTTGTTTTTAATTTTGTTTGGGCAACATTTCTCTCTCTATTTCTGAAAAATTGGTTTTAGAAACTAACATTGTGATTTTATTGCAGGAGCTGAGGGCAGCAGCATCTAGTAGCATCCAAGCACGAGGAGATTGTATCTCTAGTGAACAGTTACAAAACTTTGTATTCTAGATGGGTTTTTGAGATACGGTATGGGATTACACTTTTAAACGGCAAAAAGTTCTTTAAATGAGATGAAATTGTATGTGATTTTCATTTGTTGGTAATGTGTATTTGGGAAGGATATTGAACTGCGAATATTTCAAGGATTATCAGCTTACTCATTGCCTGTCCTTTGTTTTTCTGTGTTGCATTTGTGAAATGCTGTCCTGAATTCCTTGTGGTACTACTTTTCTTGTAAAAAATTAGTCCAAGATGAAGGTCAAGTTCTTGAGTTTAATTCCTACAATCTTGTGGTCTATGAAATTTAAATCATTTAACTATTTTCCGGTTACTTTAGCTAGTGATACCTTTTATGTTGGGGGATTTTATATATGCTTGATACAATAGTGTAAGTGTGTGATTTTTTATTTTTTGTACATTGTTTTTAATCTACTTTATTTAGATAAAGAAGGTGAAAACAGGATTGATTCGGTGACTAAATATGGTGTGGCAATAGGAGTTATCATCCTAATACATTGAGCCATGAATTCATGCCCAAGAGTCAATTTGAGCCACAGATAGGTGTATGTACGTCTATCTACTTAACAGTCAGAAAGAGAACTTCTGTCAAGTCTTTAAGTCCAGTAAATTGGCATGATTTTTTCTACATTATTGTCTGCATAAAAGGAATGCAGATATGTGGCATTGTTGGCAGAATAATTTAAATGGTGTTCTAATGCTTTGAACCTTAAAACTTCTATTAAATTTTTTGATAGTGTGGGAGAAGAAGATGGTTCACACTCAGTTTAAGTGGTACTGGTATCATGTCGCTACCTTCGCACCATACAATGTTGAAGGAATGTTCTTTCCTTTGATTGTTGCACATTGCAGCAGTGCCCAAAGTGCCAAAACAGCTGCAATAGTATTACAAAGTTTGACACCACATGCTCAGAGTGTCTTCAAAATTCTTGCAGAATATCAACTGTCTCATCCAGACAAAGAAGGCAAGCATCTATATTTAACTTGGAGCATGTTTTTCCCATTTTACAACTTACATATTGATCTTTATTTTTTACTTTCCAGGCATGCCAGTTGATAATCTGTATGCAACATCTTGAGAGCGCTTCTTGGCGAGCAGCCATGTTACTCTGAACTCCCATTTGACAGAATTCAAAGATAGTAAGTTGGTGAAGACAATGAGGTATTCCAATGGCCAGGATTGCTTATATATCCCTCTTGCATCAGAAGTACTTGAAAAACTGTTATCAGAGATGAATCAATAGTATGTTTCAGTTCACTGCAGAGGGCTGAATTTCTGAGCAAGTAATCTTCCACCACTATATAAAATCACATCCCGCAAGTCAAGGATTGAAAATGATATATGCTAGATCAGATCTTCTACAGGCCTGCTGTACGCTATAAAATTTGCTCTCTTTTGTGAATATGGCTGTCGAAGCTTTCATTTGCTTAGACAATGCATTCTACCATTGAGGACCATGTACTGATGTGAACTATTTTATAAGCCTTTAAATGGAATTAATAGAGGTACTGTTAGAATTAAAGTGATGTGATTTTTATGGGTAGTTAATTGGCAAGTATTTGATATCATGTATATATATATATATATAATGAGTGTTTATTAAATATTTTAATTATTTTATTTTTGAGATTTTTTTCTATGGATATTCCCATATTGTCATTTTTAAATAAATATAATTACCCGTCAAATTTTTACATGTAAATATTTGTTTTGGCAAGCAATGAGAATCCCCTCCTTTCTAAACATACATTATGAAAAATTTATATTTTAATTATATATAATTAATAATTTTTAAAATAAAATTATGAATATACAAAAAAAAGGATTAAAATTATTTAATTTTATATAATTTTTAAATATTAAATTAATATTTTTTAAATGATTGAAATTAAATTAAATTAATATATTATAATTAATGTAGATGTAAAATATAATTTTAATAATTTAAATAAAATTAATATGATAGTATATAAATATAAAATTAATTTAATATTATATATGCGTGTGCGTGCACCTTTATCAAACGGGTCGGGTCAAAATTCTTAAAAAATGAGAATTGTGGAGACTCAGGGACCAGACCCGTATAAAAATAATGGAGCCCCACATGACCCGTAAAGCGTAGCTCTCGCAAACTAACGGATAAACCGACTTATGAATATAAATACAAAATTTAAAAAATAAATTATATATATATATATATAGATATAGATGTTACCAAAGGGAGTGATCCGGACCCGACCCACCTGTTCATTTGTAAAATGAGACCTCGTAGCATTCCCACTGACCGTGGGTAGGCGCGTGGCTACAAAACCATCTTCACACGATATATATACCATATGGTTCGTTGGTAGAGCAGAAATATTCGTCTAAGAAGCTTTGCGTGATTTGCTAGAAAGAGAGAGAGAGATGAGGAAGTTCGATCCATGGCCCGTATTCTTCAGGAGAGAATGGAGCAGGAACTGGCCTTTTTTGGTCGGCTTCGCCATAACCGGAACTCTCATCACCAAGTTATCTCTCAGTCTTACTGGTAATTTTAATTTTGATTTTAAAAACTCTGCATCTTGTGAATCAAAACCTGATTTGCTATATTTTTACGCATTTTCTACGATTTTGTATTCTCGATTGCAGAGGAAGATGCCAAGAATTCCCCCTTCGCGCAGAAGCATAAGCGGTAATGCCTCCCATTTTTAACCCTAATTCCTTTATTAATTACAAATATGACCTCTTTTCTCTTTATTTAATTGCTTATCGATTTCGATTGATACTTAATATTAATTAGGGTTTATTATGTATTGGCTTGCTCAATTGCATTTATGTGTAGGCCGTTGTTAGAACGTGCCTCGCTATTTCTTTTTCTTTTCTGGTGGTTTTTTTTTTAATTTATTTTTGGTAAAAAATGTTATGCTTCTTAGCTGACATGACTTTTAGATTATGTGAATAAGAGGGTGAAAGTCCGAGGTATTCTCATAACTTAAAAATCATGTTAATATGAAGAAAATTTTGAGGGATTGAAACCAATAACTTGAGTATTTTGAAATGACTTTTCAAACTATGTAGATGAATTGACAATACAATTATCTATATAAAAATAACAAAATTAGTTGTTGTTTGTCACCACAACAACAATGAAATTTCTCAATATAAGCTTTTACCAAGGCTGTAGGCAAGACTTGTCACCAACTTTACTTTCATTGTCTTAATTCATCTCAGTAGAATGCTTTGGCCTTTTAACATTGAAAAAGTTCAGATTAACTAATCATTTTCTGTTGTATAACAAATGTTTTCTTCATAACGTTTCATGTTAGAATTGGGTATATGATTCTCTCCATTAAATATATAAAATCTCATTTAAACAGTCTGCTCTAGTGTGTGATTTATTGATATTCTGAACAAATATAGCATAGAGACTCGAATTTGGTGTGCTCCAGATTTCGAAGCTAGAAACTCCAATTTGAAGTGTTTGTTAATGGTATACATGCTGCCTGTCACTCCAGTTAGTTGCATATTGACCCGTCTTAGTTATCAAATCCAAATCCTTTGTCAACATGGCTTTCTCATGGAGAGTGTTTTCTAATATGTAGTTAATATTTTTCTCTTTTTATTGCATGGATCTTAGTTTTCCCTGCCAGCTTAATGGGCATAAAGTTTGCTTTTCATTGTGCAATTTCAGAGAATGTTTGGGTAGTCACAATACCTTGAGAAGTATTAATGACTCTCACAGCAGTCTGCTCTTTAACTACTAGTTTTCAGGAAGTTTATGCCTGCGTTTATTGAATTGTCACTTGCCACATACTGGGCTGTTAGTTAATTTCTTGATAAGATGGTTGTCAAAACATGCAATTTATCAGTCATGTTGTGGAACATTCTTATAAGCAATTCATTATTCTTATGAAGCCTTTGATTTATTGCAGGTGAGCTTTTTAGCCTGAGATGGATGGGTCACCGAAATTCGTTTTCAATGGAAGTATATCTCATTTTCTTGTTATTCAATAATAATGAGATGATTCAGACACATGGTTGTTTTCAAGACAATCTTTTCCCTTTCCTTTTTAACTTCGGCTTCTATGAGCAAGTGCTTAGTTATTAACTTGTGGATTGGTCTTACAAAGGAGTGATCTACTGTATCTGTTTGATGAAGTTATGAGCACCTTTGAGATTTCCCGTTTTGACTTGAACCTCATATTTATAGGGTGAGCATTGTTGCATGTAATATGCGACTTGCTTGGAATTTTTGTTTGCGACTGACTAGAGTGCTCATCATTTTCATTTCCTTTTCATGCCCATGTGATAGCAGTCGGTGCATGGAATATCGGCATCTCTTGACAATTTATGGTGGGCACCTTCAAACTTGCAGCTCCACTGACATTATCCCATCGCTGCGCATACAAAGAATTAAAGTTCAATAAATCCCTGACCATCATAACATTTCATCTTACGACACCTATTCTATCCTTCGGGTTTAGCGTTACACAGTATGCTGCAAGGAAATCGGCATTATGGTGCCAGCAAAGACCCACCCTGTGAATGGCTTCATTATCGAACCCCATCTAATTCCGTCATCAGAGATTTCAAGTCCACGATTGGTCTGAAATAATCACTTTTATATGTTCATATTCCCCGGAGCCAGATCAGACTCTTGCACTTATTAGCTAGTAAATCTTTCAGAATGATAATAGCGATATGCTTTGATAATTACAAATTGGGACATGTAGTTCTAGCTTCCGTACATCTGACAACATTTTAATCCGATTTTTAAATCGTACACTAATGAACAGCTAAAGTTAGTAATTTAAGATAAATTCCCGATGGGTACTCTTGGTCGTCTTGTCTATCCAACTTCAGTGATTAGCTAATGTTCCAGTGCATCGTGCAGCTGCTGCCATTTCTACTGCTCAAAATGCAATAACCAACACCAAATCTTCCATTGGGATTTAAGCCCATCGCCTTTTCCTTTTAGGTGGTTCAGATGCAATCCCTGGGGACCAAGTGAGACAGACAATTAGCGGTTGTGTATAATGACTTGCATAGCACAGTACAACTAACTAAATCAACGCATAAAAAAGGTAGACAAACAATGAAAAGACATGATTATAATGTGCAAGGAGAGAATTATGTTTCAACATTAAAAAGTTTCTATGACCTAAATGTAAAGAGTATGATCCATGAAGCAAGCACCATAAATGCGATGGAACACCATGGATTGAGGAAAACTTCAAGATACCCTTCGTTCACAAGGAGACTAAGGGTAACCCAATAGCTAAAATCTTTGGTAACACTCATAATTGACAGCAAACGCTTCTATTTCTACAACTATTTTCAGTTTTTCAGAGTCTTCAACAAATTCAAAAGGTACATTAAATTTAAATGAAGACAAACCTGTTGACGGTTTCAAAATTTCTGCTCCTTCCTGAATTCCAGTGATTTTACGATCCTGAAAAAAGGAAAAAGTTACTGCATTCTCATCCTTAAAGCAAGACAAAAACAGCCAAAAAAAAAAAAAAATCCATATCTGAAGCATGAATGTCCAAATAATTTGCAAGTGATAAGTTCCAAAATAAATGAATTTAGAAGATATAGCTTGGTAATAGATAATATCGTAAGACATAATCAAGAGAAAAAATAAGTACCAAACAAAGGAAATGCTCATATACACTGACAAGTATGGATATGGATATCATTTGAAGCAATTTAAACTCTCATTAATTCTGCCTGTGATGCTTAGTTTCTTAATAATCTACAGAAAACAGTTATGTAAGAATGGAGCAAGGAATTGTGTAGTGAATGGGACATGACTACCATAGAACAGTCACAACTTATCAACATCAATTTGAAAAACTAGTAAGACGGTTAAATAATTCAGTTTAGAAGTTTTTCCAGAGACTTATTATCGAATATAGCTTTCAATCATACGTACTGTGATAGAGAGAATGTCAACAATCTCCTTCAAAATCTACTAGATACTAGAATATGCATGCATGTAAATGCAAACATTTTTTTCCATGACTTGCACATTATTTGTGTATACAGAGATACATGTTCATACTACTTCCACTTAGATCCACTTATTTTATTTCATCCAGTATCAAAATATTGTCTATTATGAAAGTCAAGGCAAGAAACTCTCCTCTAATATTATTACCATTCCACTAATCTTTTTAAAAAAGTTAAAACTAAGTTAAAAAAACTACAGAAAGCACTGCAACTGCATATGCACTAGTTAAAGTCTTCTTAAAATCAGGAGTTTCAACAAAGACAAATCTCTTTAGAAGGTGAGACTATCTGCTGAAACCATACAACAATTAAATATTTACGACAAGAAACAATAAGATGCTAGAAAGATATCACAAACCGCATCATAAACTGCAATTTGATTCCGCCAGAAATCAAGAGAAGGTACAAGTAGTCTCCCTGAAACATTTACAAACCAGTTAAAACAGTTGAGCAAACAAACATCAAGTGACAATGATATTTAAGATATGTATGATTACCCAAACATCCCACGACACCGATTGCTATTATTGTTTCCCAATAGGTATTGCAGAAAACCAATAGTTTAGAAAATGCACATAACATAGAAAAATAAGTCATCCAAGTAATAAGATTACGACCAAAAAAATGATATTAAGTTTCACACACCCCAATGCAAAGTATTATGTTTAGTTAAATCTGAATGGAGGGCATTTGACAGTAAATTCGTTCAGCATACCAGCTGTGCCTGATTTTATATGAATAGAAAGGAAACTATTAAATAGAGCAAAAGATATTCTCAGAGTTAGGATTGCAAATCACCTGATCTGGATCGTTTGAGACTCAAAGATTCTGGAGAGACAATAGAGGATTTTTCTTTTGTTTTCGGAGTATGAGGGCTTTCCTAAGTAGACAGAAAATATTTTAAAATAAAACAGGAAAGAGAGTCAGTAAACAAGTACAAATACAAAATTGAACCATGATAAACTAATACAACAGGAGCAACAGTGCAAATAAAGAACACAGACAATAAGGTGAAGATGGCTGCATCATATACCAAAGCATTATGTACAGTGGCACAGCCAAAAGAAAGCAACAAGAATAATAAATTTTAATACAAGCACCAAAGCTGCCAAAATGCATAAAGGCACACTGCTTGTTATGGATTTTAGGGTGTTTAAAACCCAGTTACTAGCACTGCCCAGGTGTCTACTATTTGCTGTTGGCAACAAAATGACTAAAACCTAACAACAATGTAAATGAAAGAAATTAACCTCGATTCTTAGGTCATTATACAGCTCTTCAGAATAAGGAATGAAAAAGTACTGCTTTCATATCTTTCCCCAGCTTATAATCTGTTACTGCTACAAACATTCTTTTATCACATGAACCAAGTAGCAAATGCAAACCCTATAAGATGAAATGCTCTTGAATAAATTAAGCATGCTAAATGTTAATTGTGCACATGCATTCAACTAAACAGAGTTTGGAAATATTAGTTCATATAGATCCTACTTGATGAACAACTTACATGTGCATCAAAATTAATTTTCCTCCGAGCTTTCTTCCTTGATGAGTCTACCTCGGCATTTCTTCCTCTTTTGCCAACTGTAGTTTTTGACTTGCGATTATGATTCACATCACCAAGCCCACTGGAACTCTTGGCTATGCTATTCTTGTTCTGCCTCGGTGCCCTAGCTTGGGATTTTTTTTTACGACCTTGTCCTTGTTTTGAGTTGACTTTTACTGGAGTACTATGATTAGGCTCTTGAAGTTCATCACACAGATTATCATTTTGCACAGTATTGCTTGCCTCATCAGGGAGAATTGACACAAAACTGATTTCACTTCCTTTTGCTTTCAATCCACAGACAAGTGACTCTCCATCCTTCTCCTTGCCTTTAAAAATTCCCAGCAATTTTCTAAAAATTCCACCCACAGATTGGCTTTCTGTTGCCTCTAATTTATCCATCTTCCATTCGGAGTGAATTGTTCTGTGTGATGAACACCTCTTCAAATTATCCTCCTGTGAAAAGGCCTCTAACATCAATTTTTTCCTACCACACTTAACAGAATCACTAAACCCACAATGCCTTTTCTCATTGCCCTTCAAACTCCTCAAACAATTGCTACTTTTATTTTCAGAATTACTTCCAGTAACATTTGCAGAAATTGTTTCCACCTGTGATGGAGTAACCGTATTCACATTCACTGCTGAACGCACTGGAATATTTGGTTCCCCACCAATAGAAGATGTAAACAAAGGCTCTTTGTGAATCACTGTAAGGCCAATATTCAGCAAATTTGAACTTTCAACCCCAGGTGATTTTTCACCAATGCATCTTACAATAGCATCTGAGTCTTGGAGCATAGAAGCAGTGGGGCTATTTTTTTTTTCATAATTCAATCCATATTTACTTTTATCATTTTCTTCCTGCTTCTGTGAAGTCTTTGAACCACTAGAGGTTATTCTCAATGCTACTTCTGAACTTCCCAAGGACACAGCCGGCTCCAAGTTGGATGGATTAGCATTGTCCACATCAGAACCTTTAGGTGCAGGAGAGTCTCCTACTGCAGCATTCCCAGTGGTATTACCTTCCGAACTTGCATTCACTTTGGTTCTTAATTTTGTAGTGGTGCCTGCATCGCCTTTTGTCATGCTTCTTGAATCAGCCATCCTCTCAAAAGATCCTGTCATATGATAGATTGAAGGTTCTGCTGGCACTGCTAAGTTATTCTCCAGTAAGGTAGCATTGCTTATATCACAACTCATTAACCGAAGATTCTTTGAGACATGATTCTTTGTATTACCAAAGTCATTGTGGTCAGCAGCATGGCCAGGCCAGTCAGAAGATTCATTTATATTCAGACACATATTCAGAACATTTTTCTTTTGCCCAGTAGAGGTTATTTTCAATCCTACTTCTGATCTTCCCAAGGACACAGCAGGATCTAAGTTGGATGGATGATTGTTGTCCACATCAGAAACTTTAGGTACTGGAGATTCTCCTGATGCAGCATTCCTTATGGTAATATCTTCTGAACTTGCTCTCTCTTTGGTGTTTGACTTTGTCACGGTCCCTGTGTTGCCTTTCATCCTACTTTTTAAATAGGCCATCCTCTCAGAAGATTCTGTCATATAATAGCTTGAAGGTTCTGCTGGCACTGCTAAGTTATCCTCCGGTGAACTAACATTGTTTGTATCACAACTCATTAATGGTGGAAGATTCTTAGAGGCATGATTCTTTGTATTACCAACGTCACTCTGGTCAGCAACTTCTGAACTTCCCAAGGATAAAGCTGGATCTACATTGAATGGATTAATGTTATCTGCATCAGAACCTTTAGATACTGGAGATTCTCCTAATGCAGCATTAGTTGGAGTAATGTCTTCCGAACTTGGTCTCTCTTCGGTTTTTGATTTTGTTGCTATCCCCGTGTTGCCTTTCATCCTGCTTTTTAAACTGGCCATCCTCTCACAAGATCCTTGCATATGATAGCTTGAAGATAATGCTTGCACTGCTAAGTTATCCTCCTGTGAACTAACATTGTTTATATCACAACTCATTGATGGTCGAAGATTCTTTGAGACATGATTCTCTGTATTACCAATGTCATAGTGGTCAGCAGCATGGCCGCACAAATCAGAATTTTTGGAGGCATTAGTAGTGGTATTTTCAGACACATATTCAGAACATTTGTGTATATCTCCACCATCATGCTTGGTCTTGTTATTTACTTTACTGTGATCCTTTGGAATTGGATTTGAATCAGAATTTGGCATACCTGCATCAGCTGCAACTTTGCAGCACATGGATAAGGAGCAAAAATAAGAAAGAAGTATGTGAGTGAACAGAACTATCAGGTATGAAAAAATAAAATTCACATTTGCCAAATAATATTTAGTTAAATGTGCACTTCATAAATTACAAGCATACATTCTGGATCTGAAGCTGCCTTTTTATAACCAGGGAACAAACAAGTTCCAGTCATAAACTTGTTGCCCAAGCACTGTTCAGCATATGCTTCCCAATAAGGAGGAAACCCAAACATGAAGTGACTGAAAATCTGCATGGACAGAAAAGGAAAGCATAAGCTTCAATTTGGAATCTCTGACGAAGATGCAACATAGAACTCTTACTAACATTAATATTGATTTGGACACAAAGAACACCATGAGTATCCTATATTGGGTCCACATGCTTCCAATTAACCACTATACAAACAAGAACAATGGCACATCCACCCAACAAACCTATTGTATAATCAAATCATAAAGGAAAATGTATAAATGATGACATTAAACACGCACACCTGAAACTAGTGGCATATCGAAAACTCAAGGGTTTAAAAAAATCTTACCCTCACAAAACTATAAAACTCTTGATAAATTCAACTTCCGTCTCTATTACCAAATTACTATTGTCCATCAAGTAGATAAATCAGTGGAAAACAGTGCAAGGTTGCATCCTGAAATCAGGACTTTCTTAATCCCCTTTGCAAATCCCATACCAAAATAACAGCAAGGATCCAAAAAGGTGATGCATTAACGCCTTTTAAAGTATATTTGACAAATATAAATCATGTAGTGCAAACAAAAAGAAAACAGTAAGAGAAACATACTTCAGAGGAAAACCCATTTTCCATTGTGCGCGACTTGTTTATAAAGCCTTTAAGAACAATGTAGATTCCATCAGCTGTCTCAAGAGTGAAAACGTCATATCTTGTAACAATAGGTGCAGAGGTAAATACACGCATTGCTTGTTGCCTGCAACAAATGGTAAATGAAGTATTGGTTATGAAATGCAGTAGAATAAACAGTGAATACTAATTGGATATTGAGAAGATGGAATATAAGTTATAACATACTGTTGGCGTTGATATTTCTGCTTAAAGTGTTAGTGTGAGAACATAGGAGTCCCTATAAACTAAAACTTTTTGGTTAAGTGGTAACTTGGCTCTAACTTTGCCATGATATTAGAGCCAAGTTGACCTTATGATTTTGAATTTAAGTCCCCATATTCTACTAATCAATCAAATTACAACGTTGTTTAACCACATGGTCTTGGGTCCACTCAGCAAAGTAGTTGTGCGTATGCCATATGGATCCACATGATAAGTTGTCTAATAAATCCAATTTTGTACATGAAGAAGTATGTTATTATCGAACTTTTACAAATAAACTTAAGCTGTTAGGTTGTGGTAACTTTAGCAGTAGTTACGTAGCAATTTTTGTTCTCGTTTTATCCGTTGAAGAACCAAGTGCAAAATATAGAAGTTGAAATGCACTACATAAGCCATGTGTTCCTCTCGTTGACAAAACAATTCACTAGCAAAATATTAATTTAAGTAAAACAAAAAAAAAAATTAAGAATCCATGAATGATGCGCATAATTAAAACAAATCAGGAAGACAGAAAATCAGAAAACTAAATAAATGACACCCGAACGGTGTAAATAACTTTACTCTCTAGATGTGAATCCAGCAACAGCAAATCTCTTCCCTTCATATTCCGTCTCCGCTTTAACCAACCACCAATCGTACAAGCACACCTTTCGAAAACAAAAACAAGTTAGCGAAAAGCAAACGACGTAATGAAGAGGACTTTGGCTGTAGGAAGAGAGAAAAATACTTAACTGTTCTTTGAAAACAAGATGATGCCGACACCTCTTCCTCGTCACCGTCATTGCTACGGCCGTTGTTACAGGTTCGATTGGACGCAGGCGTAGAAAGAATGGGGGATAAGATTTGGTACAGACGAGAAGAGTTCATCAGTCCAGGCTATACTTAATTATGAATCGTATCGGGAAATTAACAAAATTCTAGGGATTTCATTTCTGCAGAAGGGAAGCGGGAAAATCAAGTTCAAGGATGCGTTCACGCTGAACACGTGTACGGTCTATTAACTTCTGTGACACGTGTACATCATAACATTTTACTGTGGACCCCACATATAATCTTTGTCTGATATCTGGTCAAATTAACACAAATAATATTTCAAACGGCAGGGAAAAGCTTCATAGTTTGCGTTGTGTATTTACATATTTATGTTTATATAATTATCTCAAAATTTATATCCTAAATTTAATTTTTTAAAAATTTAAATACAATATAATTTATCAAAATTGATTGAATTTATTAAATTTTAAAAAAGTTTAATCTCATACTTTCAGACATAGTAATTGAGATATAAATAATGAATTTGATTCTAATTTTACATATAAATAATATTAATTAACAGATTAATCTAATGAATGCTGGACTCACAACAACTAGTATCAAAAAATTGTATTCCAACTCTTATGCAGTCTTCTTTTACTTGCATAGCAACTTTGCAAGAGAATTCTGGCAAGAGTTATTAATGTCCAAGCATGAGATGATCTTTTGACTCCATAACTCCCTATATTACAATAAAGGAGATTGTCTAACCGTCATTGTAGCAGTAGCAGATTCAAAATGAAATTCAACTGAATCCCACAGAGCAGCAGTTGGGGTTGGTTATGGGAAAGGAATTATAGAGGAGAATCCCACCCATCACCGCCAGGGGTTAGAATCTGGAGAATTTCTCCGGCTTGTACCTCAACTGTGTTCTTACCGCCAAGATAAACTCTCCGTTTGTCTTTTGTTATAAGATAGTCAGCTCTGCGAGGTCCATTATTTCCTCCTTGCAATCCTCTTGGTGCATGAACACGCCCCTGCGAAAGAATGCTTACCACAACTGGGCGCCTGAACTCTATCTCCCCCACAAGCCCTTCACATGAAGTCCAGCACCACCACTGTTTTCTCCAAGTCCAAATTTAGGCAAAAGAACAGGATACCTTTACCCTAATATCTCTGGATCAGTTATACGAGTGTTGGTCATATGGCGTTGAACTCCGCTTGTACCATCCCATGTAGGACCAGCTCGACTTCCACACCCGATTGTTTCACAGTAACCAAAAGTATTATCTCCAAATGTGAGATTATTCATACAACACTGAGAGCAAGCACAAGCTTGAAATGCAGTAAGTACTACATCAGTTATTCACTGCGACGTAAGAACGTTACCTCCCACTACAGCAACCTTATCACTTGGAGAGAGAAATAAGCCCAGAGGGATATGGATTTTAACTGGGCCAGACAACCTGATTGAGAGGCATATCAACGTCTACCAAACAGCGAAGGCAGTATATGACTGCTGCAGCAGTTACTGCTTCTGGTACATTCCAATTCCCATAAACTTCTGCGCTGGTTCCATTAAAATCAAAAAAAGCTTCACTTTTATCAGAGTCAATTGTCAGTTTCAAATGAATAATCGATCCATCATCCATAGAGTCCTCCTCTTCTATGGTTAGAGAATTTCTCTCTCCATCCTTAGCAGACTGAGATGATACTTTAGCAGCAACCGTCTTCAGCGTCTCTCTCACAGCTTCTTCTGCATTGAGCTGCACGTAAGTCATGTATGCCTGAGCTGTCTTCAGACTGTACTGCTCAATAAGCTCTTTAATGAGGGAAATTGCTCTCTGGTTAGCAGCTGTTTGTGCATGAAGATCTGATATATTATCATGGAGCCGGCGTGTCTCTGTAATTTTATAACCAGCCTTCTCAGAACAAGAGAATTGAAGCAGTTTGGTAATTCCTTCTTCCTGAAAAATTCCTTTCTCCAGAAGCTTAAATGCTTTTATGGCAGCACCTTATTCCCATATGGACTTCGAA
The DNA here is from genome assembly GCA_032402905.1 of Khaya senegalensis. NCBI lineage: Eukaryota > Viridiplantae > Streptophyta > Magnoliopsida > Sapindales > Meliaceae > Khaya > Khaya senegalensis. The sequence continues at coordinate 5,506,418 of CP135540.1, forward strand.
AAGGGGGGCATACTTCCAGGAGTGATCCCTCCTATCTCTGCATGATGCCCTCTACTTGCCACAAAAACAACTAGTTCACCATTATCGACAACAGGTGTAACAACGGTTATATCTGGAAGGTGGCTACCTCCAGCAGTTGGATGATTAGCTACCAAAACATCACCTTCATTCAAATTATCCCCCCAGTACTTCAGCTGCCAACGAACTGTGCTGGACATAGCTCCTAAATGCACGGGGACATGGGGGGCATTAGCAACTAGTCCACCATCAGGACCAAAGAGAGCACAAGAAAAATCCAGCCTTTCCTCGATGTTAGTTGATACGGAAGTTCTTTGCAGTGTTCGTCCCATCTGCTCAGCTATACCCATAAACCTATGATTGAAGATTGAAAGCTGCACAACATCTGCAACATTTTCTGCCACATTCACAGTGCTTGAAGTCGGCTCAATTTCAATTTTGATGTTGCCATATTTGGTTCTAATGGCTTGGCAGTTGGGTTCCACTATCACAGTACTATTCCCATTCATGATGATTGTGGGGCCTGGCATGACATGTCCATACCCCAGATTCTCAAGATTGTTAGAGGAGTATAATGCCATCCATTTCCAAAGTAAACCTTGTCGTTGCCTTCAGCTTGAGGGATACCAGAAGCAGATTTAAAAGCCTGTGGCTTCAATATATTCTTTACTCCAATGCCACGAACTCTAACATCACATACAAGGATGTTCCTGTTCTGTAGTTTAAATCCATACTCTTGCTGGAATAGCTTCACAAATTCCACAGAATAGTCACACCCCAACCCATCTTCAGTTATCCTTTTTTTACCATGATGACAGTATCATTACCTTCATATCTCAAGTTTAAATATGTATCTGCTGTAATGTTTTCCTCTTTGAATCCGTGCTCTTGTAGCTTCTGTTTTACTTGCTTCAATAATATGTATTCTCTACGAGAGGCCTCCAAAATAGATTCAGAACCATATACAGCAGAATATGGTTCCTGCGCCTCTTCAATGACATCTGCCAATCCCATCCCATTTGCACTCAAGATTCCCCAAAACCTGTGAATGAGCATTTCTTTCATACCCAATGACCTAGCAATAGCACAAGCATGTTGTGATCCAGCTTCTCCAAAGGAAGCGAGAGCATGGTTCCTGTTTCATGGCCCTTCATTTCAGTTAACTGCCGTATGGGACGGCAGATAGTCTCGTTAGCTACATTTTCAAATCCCAGTGCTATCTCCTCTACGGTCATATCCTTTACAGATGGATCCTGGCTCTTTCTGTAGGAATTAATTTCCCTTGCAAGATTCTGAAATTTTTCTCCGGTTGCACCGACATCTAAAGGCTTATCTTCATTGGGACCAAATATGGATGGAAAATAATCAGGAATAACAAAACCCAGAATCAAGTTTGCATCTGTAACAGCCAATTCCCCTCCTTTCCTGTAACACACAGGACCCAGATGTGCACCATCTGATTCTGGTTCCACGCGGAAAGCCCCAAATTGGAACTTTAACTTTGATCCCCCGCCAGCAGAACAGTGCTCATGTCAAGTTGAGGTGCTTGTATTGTGGCACCGGAAATCTGGGTTTCTAGGCCTTGTTCATAACTTCCAGCATATCGGCTCACATCCGTCGACGTACCACCCATGTCAAAGCCAATAAGGGGCTTCTCTGTTTCAGGGCCAAAAAGAGTCCGTGAGTAACCAACAACTCCACCAGTAGGACCGGTCAATACTGCTTTATGCCCTGAAAATCTACTTTCTGGTGCAAGTCCTCCATCTGACTGCATAAACAGTACATTCACCTTTCCAAGCCCTTCGTCAAATCTGGATATGAACCCTGATAAGTACTCTTTTCTGACTGGAGTCAGATATGCATCCACATTGGCTTTTAGACCCCGAGGAACGGCACGAACGATGGGAGTCAAAGCTGAAGATAAGGACACATATCTGAAGCCCAACCTAAGAGCTAACTTCTCCACAGCCATTTCATCTTGTGGGTAGATATAGGAATGCATCGACACAACAGCCAAACAGCTAATCCCTCTCTCCAATAAACCTTTCAGTAAAGGCTCCAGAGATTTTTCTTTGAAAGGCTTCACAACCCTAACAAGCTCACCTGATACTCCTTGAACTACAGATGCAGAGGGATCTCCATTCTCATTCTCCTTTTCAAGGACAAGCTCGACTCTCTCATCAACCTCTACAACTTCCTCATAAAGATTATATGGTTTTTGATACAATAAGATGAAGTATTCGGGGGCGAACCTGGCTACCAATTTGCAGCAAATCCTTAAAGCCTTGAGTCACACTGGGCAATCCTTTCTCCTTTTCTCTCTAAAAGAGCATTTGTTGCCACAGTTGTACCCATTCCTATCCATTCTATCTTATTGGTGGGTATTTTTGAACTTCGTGGAATCTTCTCCCCTGTATATTCTTCAATAATCCTTCGAATTCCCTCAACCTTCGGGCTGACCCGGAATCTCAGAATAGACATCATTGAATGCACCACCTCTATCAATACAAAACCTAAGCTTCGCTTCACTGATACTCCCCATTTATTATCAAACCTCAAAATTCAGACAATCAGTATTTGAAAACCTGAAATTGAAGTTAATAGGAAAAAAAGAAAAAAGAAAAAAAGAGTCAGGCAACCATACTTCGCAATCAACAAGAAATTCATATCAAACATGAATATATTGTACAGACTAATGGCAATACAAATGCTCTAACAATTTCCATAGATTTGACTTTGCTTTTGTATTCCGATTCTGAGTTCTAATAACTGGCTCTCATTTCGGCTTCTTGAGTCGTAGTTCAGCGAAACTGAAATGTATGCTAAACTGAACAGACTATAACCACGGAAACTCCAGAAATTCAAGCCCTCAATTTCCATCCCCATTGAAACAACACTGCAGTTTGTTTAACATGAAAAGCTCTAGTTTCATTTTTGTTCAAAAATCACTCACAAAGCCGACAGATAAAACCCATCCTTACTCCAAAAACATAAAACATCGCAGACAAAAACAAGCACACCAATTTATATCCTCACAATCCAAACAATATTTTTCGAAATAAAATAACGCTTAAACGTTTAAACACCAGAGTCCGCAGCAATTACTCTAAAATGAAATAACCCATAAGCACTCAGTTAAACAGCACAACTTCCTTCAATTTTCACTCGCAGATTAGATAAAGTAGCATGACAAAGCTTGCCTTACCTCGACCTGAGAAACGGAGATTTCAAGTGAAGGACAGAGACGCCGATGCTAGTTATATAATACAGAGGTGGTGAAACGATACTGCGAGTGCAAGGCTGCCCTGAAAGTTCGTTAAACTTTTGTGATAATAATAGCAGTTTAATAAACCGCACGTGCTGGTATATTACAGATAAGAGAGAGTTAGCGCAATCGGATAGTGGAATATTCAGTTAATAATAATTCGATAGAAAATTACAAATTGATAATAAATAAAGTCAACAAAATTTTTTTTATTAATTTTTTTGTTAATTATTTATTTTTTCTTTAATTTTATTTATTTATCATTAATTTGTATCTTTTTTAATATATCAATTAAATAATTTCACTGCATAATTATATGTACTATCGTGACGAAGTTATCCTACTAATACTAAAATTATTTATTTTTAAGAAAAAAAAAATAAAATAAAAAATAAAAAGAAAAAAGTAAAGAAAAGAATAATTTTATTTTATTTGGTTACACCATAGAATTATCAATGAAAAATAATTTATAATTTTTTATTTACATAAAAATATCTTTTCTTTTTCAATTTATTTATATTTATTAATAAAAGTAAAATTTTTAATTATTTTTTACTTTTAATTTTAGTTATAATTA